>JAJJMA010087168.1:0-17166 GCA_023529015.1 Papaver nudicaule
TGATTCCATAAGTTCTATAGTGGGAATTGTTGTCTTGACTCACTGACCGATTTGTATTTAGGTTCTGTTAGTGTCAAATCCAATTATCATTTCAATTCATTTCCTGTCTATCTTTAAATTTAGGTTTTATGTTATGGTGGTGGTGGTGCTGGTGGGTACTGGGTAGTGATGTTGTGGGTGGTGGGTTGTGTTGGGTGGTCAGGACATAGAAAACATTTTACGGAATAGTAGTATGCATTTGACTTGATTAAATGTAACTTGAATTCACATGGTATTATTAATAGATACACCGTGCTCCTCACAGTCGCTAAGGAAGAGAAGACAGCTGTTCCTGCGAATATGTGGTTGGTTGGTTGGAAGGTCCCAAGACTGGGGAAACTGAACAGATGCGGCTGATCGTATTTGTAAAATTGAACCAGGATCCGCATTATCTGATCATGCGTTGTCATGTTTTGTGAAATTGTCACGGGCACAGATTGATTTGGTTTCAGATGGTAATCATATGCCAGCCAAAAAGGCAATTTCTCCTATTTACGAATTTATAATTTATGTACCTTATTAGGTGTATATGGTGGCTGCTATGGGCTGATTTGGTTGTTACTTAAGAATTTTATTTGTTGAAATTTCATTGTCGTTTTAGCCATATGATCCCATTTCTCTTAATGTATTTCCTTTTCTTGGTACTTCAAAATATGAAGGCATGGGGTATTCTTCAGAATTTCTTTTATTGACATTTTTAATATGCTTATACATGTTTTGATCTAAACAGGGGAACAAAGCGTGAAGGATAAGAACTTAGGAGGCATATCAATGACTCTTGAGGTTCATACAAAGAACGGAGAAGCTACTTTGTTAAAAAAGTCATTGCAGGTAAAATATGATGGCATGGAGTATTCTTCAGTATTCAGTATTCACTTGTTCTTTTATTGACATTTTAATATGCTTATGCATGTTTTGATCGAAACAGGGGAACAATGTGATGAATGTAGAAGCTACCGTGAAGGATAAAAACTTAGGAGGGATATCAATGATTCCTGAGGTTCTTAATAGAGTAGAAGGTAGCAATTTCTTATTGATCGAGAATTTGGAAAAAGATTTAGACCCTCTGACGATTATGAGCTTCTTATTTAACCATGTCACTATCATTTGCCGCATTTGTTTTCCCAAGCTTGTCATCCGATTCAAGTACAAGTGGAATCATTGTTGTAGAAACAGAAGAGAGGCTTAATAAGTTGTTGAATTATCTACGTAATCCTGACCAATTAATTGTCTCCTCCAGAGGAAGATAAATTTGATTATGTTACATCTTGTTAAAAATAGCAGAGAAAATTCAATGGAAAGTGATTTTTCATTGCATATCAACATACTAAAGCATATACTTATTCTTGAGTTCTATATTCGTCCTGTACAGGCCATGGGTAATTTCTGATGCCAAACCAAGGGAAGGAGCCTTTGGAAACTTATGGTCGAGGGTTGAGGTAAGTTTCATAGAAGTCTTTGACAAATCTGGTTTGGTGCTTATGCTACTATTGCATCAATGCTACTGAACATTTAGATCTGATAGATTTTTCTGTGATCAAGTGTTCTCCTTTCTAAGGTAGTAAGGTGTATAGTTAATCTTAAATGAGTTATATTTTTTTCAAATTGTGTAGGTTCTACACGGCTCTGAGCTATGTGTTGTACGCAAGGGAACAATTGAATTCGAAAAAGGGAAGCGATTACTGGAGATTTATACAAACTCTGCCATCCGTCTACAAGGTCTCCACGAAAGTATACTTTCAGAGGAGGAGAACGTCTTGCTTCACTACAACAACACAAGGAGCAGAAAGAAGCTAAAAAGCGCCGCCGAACACAAGCGGATAAATTCCCAGTAAGATTCTTTTCTGTAAAGGAATGCTTAGGGTAAACTTAGGAATGTCCAACTCCGGCCTAGGTTAAATTCATCAGAGAGTAGGTGTGGGTGAAGTATTAATAATCTGTTTTCAGGGAGTGACTAACTTATGCACAAAGTATTTTTGAAAGTCCCCATTTTTGTAAAGATAGATTATACCCATGTTTGGGGGACGAGATAGATTTATAATAATTATACCCATGTTTAGCATGCGTGAAGGTTCATAACTTATCTTGAAGTAACTATATTCACTAGGTCAAAGAATGTTAAATACAAAATGATTGTGGGTGAGACAATCGGTCTGAAGAATCTGCTAGCAACTCTTGTGTGCATTTACTGATTGCTGTTGAAGATGTTCAGTTTGAGACCCTACCTTGAATGCCTACAAGCCTACAATTTGGGTCGCTGACAGATTTTGGTTAAAATGCTGGATTGTGTGGGTTAGGATGGTATGTTATGGGTCATGATGCAGCTAACAAGTTTGGTGCACAGGGACGATTCTGCGACAGTGGCAAACTTCAGGTTATAATGCAGCTACTGGGTCACATATTACCTTACGACTTACCAGTCTAGTCATAATTAAAATTTTGAGTTAAGAGGGGGGGATTTTGAATCATGTGGCGAAGTTAGACCATGGTATAGGATCACTTTTGGGTGCCGTGATTTTACATTGCAATAGCAGATTTTGGAGGCAGACGTTCAACTACGGAATAATCAATTACGAGTCGAAGTGTTAAATTTAAGGGCATAGTGCTGATTCTTTTTTTCACCTAAAAGCACTCAATTCCACAAATATGTCTCTCCTTTTCCAAGGGGTTAGGCTTAGGTACGTATTCGGTATGTTTGCTTGGATCTTTACATGCTTTAGCCTTTGAAAGAGTTGGGCCATAAATGGGCCAATACTGCGTAACAGATGTTGGGTATATGTACCATAGTCTCCCACGACTAACTGACATTGAAGAAAGAGTAAGATTTGAATATACTATAGCACCTGTACCAGTGGTCCAATACTGCTAGCTAGTAGTAGTAGCACCTGTACCAGTGGTCCAATACTGCTGAAAACTACTAGTTATTCTCGGATTGCTTGAATATTAATCCAAACAAAGTAGAAAGCTACATTCTAAGGATGCTTTGATGAGCATGAAAGCGGTACTTCCAGCTAGATGATGGTCAAGAATACATTTATGTAGAGACAGTGAGACAGCAAAAAGAAAAGTCACAACCATATCCTTTAGTAGTAATCATGATTCATGTTTAATGAATGTCAAAACACTATCTTTCAGATCTATTATTACAGGAACTTCATTGTATCCCTTTCAAAATCGGTCTGTTCCATTGCATAGACTAGAGTAGGAATTAGCACACTCCAAAATACAATACCAGATCGTGACAGACAATCAAACAGTAAAACCTAATGAAAACTAATACGATTTCACAAAACACAATATTTTTACTTTTGGTTATCAACTATATAAGAGTAAAACAACATATATTACATGACTTACCGGAAAAAAAAAGGCGAAAAACGGTTACGGTTGGATCACACTTATACGTTGTAGACGATAGCAAAGCAAGGAAGCACAGCTCTAGGATTGAAAACTAGTAAGTCCTCTTCGTCTATTTTAGAATTTGCACCACCACCACAACCTACTCCTAGGACCGAGTCGAACCCAGCCGACTCACCTTTCTCAACAATTCCTCCAGCACCAGCTTCCCCGATTCTACCCGCTATAACACGGCAAACAAGCATAACGCGCTTGATGTTCATGAACGCAAATTCTTTCTCAAGCTCTTCAGGAAACGAAACGTGCGCTCTCCAGCTGCTCGAGACGGTCGATATTCCGTCCAGCTTAGGTGAAAATCCAGACCGGATGATCCCACATACATTGCAGTACTGCTGCGAACAAATACTAGATTTCCCGTTGTGTCCTAAATTACAAATGAAAGTCGAGCAATGAAACCGTAGCAATTCGTTCCCGTCAGCGATACATCTCTCGTCACGTCTCCGATTCCCGCTGCTTCTTCTCGATTCCTTCGATTTCACCAGTTCCTTGTACTCTTCAAACCTGGACAATATCTTCGGACTGTTGTGTATTTTGAGAATTCTATCTATAGTCGGCGGGTTCTTCATCGGGTTATTCCAACCCGTTTTGAATATGATTGTCACAATATTCTTGCTCGAATCATCGTCGTGCAGCTCCGTCACCGCGTGTTTGATCGATTGATGGTGTTCAACTAGCTGAGGCTTCTGAAATATCTCACCACATGTTGGACAAGGGAATATATCGTTTCGTAACGGAAACGATCTGTGATCAATCAACGAGAACTCAGAATCTAATGACATTGCAATTGATGAGGATGACGGTGTTCTTCTTTTCCGTGACGGCGAGTTCGATAAAACATCATCGACGATATTACGCGTAGGACGTGGCCGCTGCGTCGTAACCGATGCTGATGTCGTCGTCGTCGTCGTTCTTGTTGCGGATAACGATGGTGCTGGTGAAGTTGTTGTCTTATCATGATTAATGTGTTTCTTGAAACTGAAAATTTTCTTGATAAAACACCAAGACGAAGAAATCGATTTACGAGTTTTGTTATTACTGTTGGATGTACGAGCATTAAAAGATGAAATTGGAGAGAAGTAAGGGTTTATTTTTCGTTTCTTGTTGGACGATGAATTGGGAAGATGATGAATATCATGGTCGTGCTGGTGATGATTACGGTTAGTACTAGTGGTGAAGAAGAAACAACCTAAATGGAACAAGAGGAGGATAAGTAGAGAAGAACAGAAAGTGGTGAATGATTTGATTGAAGAAGAAGAAGAAGACATGTTGTTGGGATTATCTAAAAAACTGCTAGTAAGACTAAGAAGCCATGGAGAAAGACTAAAGGATGGATTACTAGTTAGTTGGTGATGAAGAAAGCTAAAAAAGCAAGAAAGAGAGGGAGAGGCATGAAATGATGAAAGATGAAAAGAAGAAAAGAGGATCGAGATTGGTGGGAGAAGAAGAAAGAATAAAGTTGTGTCTGCGTGGATTTAAAAGAGTCGGTGGAGGCCAATTTCCAATTTATTCATTTCTCACTGCTTTACTTCCGATTTATCATTTGTCGTATGCAACTTCTTCGTTGCGGCCTTTTTTTAATGAGGGTGTGCACTACTTCAAATATCCCATTCCAGTTTATAAGGGGTGCTAAAATTTTGTGCAAATACTAAAAAGTCCCCCACACTTAGTTTTAAATACCAAATTAATCTACTCTAATAATTAATCAAAAATTATAACTCAAAAATCAAAAACCTTTAATACTCTCCTCTACTACTTATCCTTCTCAACAACAAAAACCCACCCTTCAAAAACAAAAACCTTGACGACCCCAAAAATTTCGAATTCAATTAATCGTGTTAATCGACGATTCGAGTTTTTTCATCGCCGATTCAATTCTTCTAACTCTACAAATATGGCCAAAGAGAAACTCATCATTCGTTTGAAGGGGAAATCGATTGGAAAAACAATTTCAAAACCAACTTCAACCGAAAAAGAAATTGTCGAAGAAGAACCGGAAGAACGGGATAAAAGCGAGGAAGAAATGGCAAGATTGAGATGGTAAGTTACTTGAATCACCCCTTAAGTAACTTTTATTATTTTTCGATTGATTTTAGGGAGAAAAAACCCAATTTTTCGCACTCACAGTAGAAAACTCGTCAAGCTATAGCCATCGGGCTTGACGATTTGCAGTTTCAGAAAAAAATCAATGAACACTCGTCAAGGTTATTCCAAAAAGTTTGACGAGAGTTCTTCTGCAACTTAGGTGTTTCCTTTGCATGTAAACTTTCGTCATAGTATTTATCATTACCTTGACGATTTGAGCCTTGTGAATTTTTGGAGAAGAAAGGTGCAAATAAAATCGTCAAGTAATGTGTGAAAAGCATGACGAGTTTGGTCCTCTCAAAACATGCTCACTGTCCAAATTTTGTCAAAAATCGTAAAGCTTTTTTTCTTAGAAGCTTGATGACTTAGTTTTGCATTTTCTTTACACTCGTCATAGTTACTGTTATTTTCTTGACGATTTGAACCTTGAAAAAATTTTGGTGGAATAAGGTGCCTTTAAGTCGTCGAGTAAGCCTTGAAAACCATGCCGATTTTGTTCCTCCCAAAACATGCTCACTGTCCCAATTTTAGGAAAACTCGTCATGCTTTAGGCATAAAACCTTGACGAGAATTTTTGTTTCACTTGTGAATCGCCAAGTATTTCCCAAAAGCTTGACGATTTGCTTCATAAATTTTTAAATCGTCGTGGTATGTTGTATAACCTTGACGAGTTTCATGTTAATAAATGTTTTAATTTTGTGTTGTTAGGTTGAAAGAGAAGAAGAAGATCCAACTTCCACTTAACACTCCCCCATCACATCCTCGCAAAGACAAGTGCTTGGGAGCGGGAAATATTCGTGGGCTTACCACACAAGATGTAGCGGCTTTATCCTCCATGTCGTGTCCCACTCCTTCTTATATCCCCGAACCCGATGGTAACCATCATGACGGTGGTGATGATATTGAACCCGACCTAAATCAACGTGGCAATGATGTTGATGATGAAGGTGACAAGGAAGGTGAGGATGAAGCCACCAAAGAGGGTGAAGAAGAAGAAGAAAAATAGGGTGAAGAAGAAGAAGAAGAAGAGGGTAATGATAAAGCCGTGCAAGTTGAACACCCTAAAGATAATGAGGGAAATGGGGATGTCGTTCAGGGCAAGGGAAAGGAGAAGAAGAAACCGAGGGAGAGTGGTGCGCACCTTCCCGCACTACACCTGATGCTAGAGGGAGGACCTCATGGGTTACCTGCGGATGGTGGAAAAGTTCTCTTTGGTTACAAGGATTCGTGGGCTTGTACCATCTACTCCACTTTGGTAATGTTAATGTCAACTTCTTTTGTGTTTAATTGTTAACATATCTTTGGTTAGATGTTAATATATCCCTTTTTGTTTTCATCTTTCAGGATCATAAGAACGCCACACGTCTTCTTAGGCGCCAAACTAATTATAAGAATATGAGGAAGTGGGATTTTAAAAAGGAATGTGAGGGGGTTAAAAAAATTATTAAAGCTTCTGGTTTGTATGGCGCTGTAGAGAATTCGGTTGTGAACTATGACGTAGAGACAGTTTCGGCAATGTGCGAGAGGTATAATCCTGAAAAAGACACCATGCTCTTTACATTCGGGGAGATGGCGATCATTCCCGACGATGCTAAACATATTCTAGACTTGTCAATTGCCGGGAAGTCCACCAGCGATGGGTACACCATCAGACTCGATTTTACCAAGCTTGATGAATTGTGCAAGAACTTGTTTGATTGGACTTCTGCGGAAATTGACTATTTCTTCATGAATAATCCAACAAGGGAAGAAGCAGCACCATCAGAGTTTAGTTTCACAAAAGGTGGTGCTGGTGGTGTCCACAAAATAAACTGTTCCTGTTTGCGAGTTGGGCAAGCACATAGTGGCACACTGAAATGGTACTCTTCAGCTGCACGATACGCCTTCCCCAAGACATAAAGACCCTTAAAAGGAATTGAGTTATAAACAAGTGCATTGCGGGCTAGCCATATATGCCAAAGGATAAAAGGAATTAATGTAACTCCCTGCAAACCATCAAAAGAAACATTAGCAGAACAAAGGTTAATGAGCCACGTAGGACTAATGGGTTGTATGTCAAACCTGAACTTCCACCTGCAAGCAATAGTATTCCAAATAAGCTGAACCAATGGACATTGGAAAAACAGACGAAGTTCTGTTTCAAAATGATTATGGCATAAAGGACACTCTGGCGATAAATCGATTCCTTTACGATAGAGATTTTCATCACATGTACCCGATTATGCGCGAGAATCCACATGAAAGATCTAACTGTTTGGGGACAATGCAATTTCTAAAGTAATTTCCAGTTTTTACAAACATGACTTAAGGAGGTTTTGTTAGCCAGAAGCCAACGGTAAGCCTCCTTGGCGGTTACATCACCAAATTTGCTAGGTTGCAAATCAGGGTATCCTGGACAGTGGGTGCTATAGGAATAGCAATAGCCTGGATTTTATCATGCACAGAAGCTGGGAGATCATTAACACAAAGAGACAAATTCTATTTGGGACCATTTCTATAAATAACTCTTTAACTTTTAGATTATGATCTATCTTAGAGATGTCGTCTAGAATAGAGCTCCTACTAGGAAGGTAATAGTGAGACTATTACTTTTGTATATGAAGGGGCCTTAGGCCCTTTCCCAAATCTCTTGATTTGCCTTGCCACGTGACAAGGCAAATGTGATTTTGCACTATGGAAAAACAGGTAAATCTAATTAAAAAAAATATTTTTAATGGACCCATTAAATTTTATTTTCTTAGAATATTTGTTGTAGGATGATGTGTAAGAGAGATTATGTAGGAGAGATTAATGAGATATATAGTATTATAAAATCTTAAAGCAGGAGAGATGTAGTATAAAAGTAGGAGAGGAAAATTAATTAAAGTGAAAGAGAGATTTTCGGTCGGGAAAAAGATTTTCTCTAGAAAGAGAGAATCTCGGTCGAGAATGTGAGTCTCGACCTAAAAAATTACCAGAAATTGGGCGTACAGGACGGGATATCAAGCCGGCAGGTCGTAGGAGACGCCAAAAAGTTCAACTTGTTTATATAGGCATTGACACATCACTAGTAGAACTTGACAGAAATACCCCTCATGTTATAAAAACCGTACACATTTTAGGGATATTCAACTTTCGATTCACTTTCTTGTTCCTTCGTTCATTCACCTTCTTCTTCCTCTGCCATCTTCAACTCCACCACCAACACCAACGCCGACTCTACCATCTCCATCTCCATCACCACCACAAAACCAGACCATCATCGATTAATCTACCACCACCATCATCGATTAATCCACCGCCACCGACAACATCTACAACACCAACAACAAACAACACCATCAACAAACAAACAATTCGAAGCAGCAGCAGAACCACCACCATATATACATCAGCGGGAATCTCTTCCTCCGCCATCATGTCCACCACCACCAACATCGTCATCATCTCTGTTAGGGCATTGTCCGGTCAAACCCACTAGCGTTGGTATGTCAAGCTAGTTGTCAGTTTTAGGTGTCAAAATACAATTCTTGATTTAGCCTACTAGAGTTTAGATTTCGGAAATGGGATATAGACAGAGTAGTAGAGACCTTGAAGACGAAGACTGTGAAGACAAAGAAGACATCAATTATTCTTCATCGACAAAAGGTTAGTAGGAGTTATGACTTGGATATTCTTCTATTTCTACTTTCTCTATTCTTTCGAAATATGGTCGACTACTTTAGTAGTAATGTAGCGATTGAGATCGTGTTCTTGTGTAACATGGCTTTATGTCATGACCAGTATTTGATCCCACGAATACTGTGAATCAAGAATGCATGAGATAGATTCGACGCCATATGTCCATTACAATGGTTTGCTTGCAAACTGTTATGTTGGATATGGATGAATCTAAGGAGTACTCTTGAGCAAAGAGCCTGTGGATCACAGCTGAGGACATTCTCATGTATAAGTTCTGGCTCAGCCCAGTTCTTCCAGCGGAATCCAAATTTGACCTAATTTGACTGCGGACGGTTCCCGAACCGGTTGAGTCAAATTCCAACTCCTTTATCTCTTAGATGGACTTGTGTGAAACATAAATACCTTTTGTGTTCCATCTAACGATCCTCAATGAGTCAATAAGATAAGATTATCTCTGGTCTGTTGGATTCCTATCTTGAAGTGTTTTTGAGCCAACAGAACACTTGGCACATAAATCTAAAAAGGAATTTCAATTGAGATTAATCTGTATTACTTGGTTGGCAAGTTTAGGGTTTCCTTAACTTGTGGGACAAGTAATTGATTGCTTAATTCCAAAGCAACCTATCTTATTGAGTTCTATAAATAGAGGTGTCTACGGACAAATACCGCAAGCATCAAGCATACGTGAAGGTCCTCAGGGAAGGTAGCGCAAACTCTTTTCACTTCGGTGAAAGCTTGTTGTGGTATAGTCATCCTCTATAGGTTGCAGCTCCTCTGGGAACTCCCTACAACTATAAAGACTTCCTTAGAGAGTTGGGAAGCACATGTAGATTGATCCCTCAGTGGTTGATCAGATTCACCTGTAACCTCAGTAACCTATCCTAGTTCTTGTCTATTCTAAAGTCCGTCACTTCTGCTATACGGCTATTCAAGAACTAGTTAAGTTACGTAAAGGTTGGAAAGGTAGCAACGCACGGCTGCACTCGGTGTTGTAAGACCTAGTTGGCTCCAGTTATATAAGTTCCTTAAGTGGTTCTTCCTGTATAACTGAGGTAGATACAGATTGGGCATTGCGAAGTTGGTTTGCGTGTCAGCCCCGATTTGTGAAGTAGATTTCCGTATGACCTGGATTTGACAATCCGAAGGAAGTCATCTTTGTTTATGGTAAACTGATAGAGGACAGTTACACCATAAGTCAACAGTTTTGGTTTAAAACCCAGTATTGCTGACAAAAGCCTTTGGCATCGGTCAAAGCAACTCCTAGGCCTGTAACGGACGTCAGCTAGGGGAATCAAGTGCGTGACGATCTGTGGGGGATCCAGAGACGTAAGGAAGGCGACAGTAGCCAATTCGCTTGGAAGGCTTGAGTTGGTCTCTGCTACATCCCAGACCGAAGTCTTATAGTAGGCTAGCGTTTGTAGTCAGTTTGTACTGGGCGGTGTTCAAAACTGGACGAGGTCCCGAGGTTTTTCTGCAAGGCAGTTTCCTCGTTAAAAAACGTTTGGTGTCTTGTGTGCTTTTACTTTCCGCATTATAACTCTGATTTATAATTAAAGCACCAAGTAGTACGTTATTGCCTAACTGTTGAGATTACTCCAGTTAGAGGTTTGGATATTGATTTTTGAGATCGTCCAAACTCTTTACCATAAGACTCATGAGCCAAAACGAAAAGTTGGTAGTATTTCGGTACCCCTTCTTTTTCAGATGTGTGGTGAGAATTTTGTATAGTCCAATGATGAAAATTCTGATTATTGTTGATAATTACTGCAACTGTTGTTCTTAGGATAATCATGTTAGAATGTATGTGTCTTGCGCAACAAATCTCCATCAGTGTAAGCTAATCCTTAGAATAGATTAAGTAAATTAAGATTAGTTGTAATCTGGTTTAGGTATTGTTTATAGTTTAATTATGCACTAAAGACTAGTTTAAGGTAAATGCTAGATATAGTTTAAGGTAAGTATGAGCTTTCCTAGGTTAGTATGTATCGTCCTATGTGGTGTCCCATGTAGCCATGAGGTCTAACTCCAACTCATGATGGAAAGGTTGGAGAGACATTTGGCAAGCATGACTAGGACTCTCTTCTAGACATTTAGAAAGCTGTGGAGTATGTCAATACTAGGTTAAGGTTTAATTTCAGCATAAGGTTGTATTTTTCTTATCATCATAAAGTTTACCTACTGGTGTTAATGGAGCTGAAATTTCAACAAATCCAACTATATATGCAATAGAGTTATAAGACTGCTGGTGAAATAGATAAAGGTAGTAAACAGACAGAGAGTTAAAGCAGACATTACAGGAAAAATGAAGGTGGTGGTGTGGGTATAAAGAAGTTGAAGTTTTAGAACAACGCATCACCCACCAAGACATCCAAAGTACTTAGAGTAGTTTTCCTTAATTAGTCTATATAGCATTAGTAGGTACTGCAGGAAAGGGAAGTGGAAGATGTAGCTCAATTACTGACTATGATCTCTGACATAAATCGCAATGCAGGTGGCTAAGGAAATAAGCAGTTTTCAGTTTCAGAATGTTATAAGTCTATGGAGGCAGTAATGTTTTTTCTTGTTTCTCTTTGGATTTGGTTATGAATAACTAGTTGTCTGTAATGTTTTAGATTTTCTGTATGATTTCTTTGGTGTCCTATAATATGTCCTAGACAAAGTTCATGAACCTAATGTGTAAACTTTTCAGTGTAACATTATCAAACCAGACTACAATATATGAACTAACCACACCTACAATCACATGGAAATACAGATTACAATGAACTTAAAACACATCTACATTTCTAATCACAATCAACAAACACAAAAATCAGACAAATCAACAAAAATCTTACAACAACAAACATATCTGGGAGATTCAGACCTTCAATACTCATAACCAGAAATTTCATCATTAACACTCAATGGTTTCGACTATTGATGTTGTAAATTTCCAATTCAAAGGGATACAAGTGAAATACCTTAACCAATAGAGCATCGTCAGATCCAAAATTTGAAATCAGCTTCAATCCTTCTATAAGAGATCGACTAAACTCAAACCAGTTTTCAAATCGATATTTCATAGAATATTTGATTGATTCAATGATGTTGATGAAGTTCCCCCACGCTATATCTCACTGTGCTCGACGAATTTGCTGGTCAAATTCGACGTCGGCAGGGAAAGAAACTGGTGAAAGAAAAGAATCTGGTAGAGAAAAAGAAACCAACGAGAGAAATGAGTGGATGTGCAAGCTAAAGTTGTTGGTGTTGGACATAAAACTGAGCTAATTCAGACACAATAAATGGTTTCATAATTTCAGTTGATTTTCTTTTGGGTTTTCTTATTTTCGGATCTGTGGTATTAAGTTAATCCGTTGAAATAAAAATCCAGTTCTGTTACGATGCTGGGGTTGAAATTTCATGAGCCTAAAAGTTGGGCGGGGAAAAGAAAAGTAGAGGCTAACTTAGGAAGTTCACACAAATATTGAGGGTTGGCGGGTAATTGCACCAACAAAAACACGGAGCACTATAACAGATCGCATTTTCAGTAACCATTTAAGACGTTACGAGCTTCCCAACAGCGTATGCGCATTGCTGAAATGCAAACCGTGACTAATGGCGTTGTTGGTAGAAACCTGAATTCGTGTAGTGTCTTTGAGATTCAAAGACTTGTGTTTGTTGGAATCTGGTTCTTGAACAAAATACTCATCTCAGGTTTGTTACTTGAATATCGATTTTTGAGATCGTTCAAGTAAAATATATTATACAGGTTCACGAATTATTTAAAAAGTTGGTGGTGTACTTGGTATCCCGTTTTTTTCAAATTTATCTCGCCAAAGTCCGGATTTCCCCCACTTATTCCAGACTTCCCTCTAATGGGTGACGAAACCGTCGGCACTAAACCACGATTTTCAGTTTTGTCATTTGTTAGAGCATGCTCAGTCAACCTCACTAAGTGTTGGTATGTCAAGATTAGTTGTCAAGTTTAGTGATCAAAACTCGGCTGCTTGAAACACACATTAGGTCAAGACTTCATTAAGTTAGTTTTAGGTTGTGAAAGATGTTTGGAGGGATTTAGAGTCACTATTTGAAGAGCCAAAGAAGATCGAGGAGCAAACGAGGATATTTAGCTTCGTTTTCAAGAGGTTAGGGAATCTAAATAACGGTTTTGGAGTAGTTTAAAACAAAGTTTGTTTTTAGAATTACTAATGATTCTAACTATTAAATTAGGTAAACTAAACTAATTATATTTTTAACATCTAATGAAACAAAGGTAGATTTACCATTAGTTTAATGTGAGTTTAGGATTTACTACTGAATAATCATTTTTTTTCAAATTCATTGGTTCTCAACTAAAAACGAGAAGTCCCAAACTAAGGAGTTCTTAGTTTTCTCCGATGTCTCTAAATGCTTTTAAAATAATTATACCAACTCGTAAATTTTTTTTAAGCAAGCAAATCATGTAATCTCGGCATTTCCAGTTGATTTATCAACTATATCTCCCCTACAAGAAGTTTTTTTTCTTAACAACCCATTTAATATATAGTTCGATTCAAGGCTTGCCCGACAGTGTTGAGACAACTAGTTAAAAAATAACAACAAAAAATCATTTATCTATTTTACCAATCATGTTTTTTATACTTCTCAAGAGTTTTCAGCTATGCACTTTTATGATCGGATTTTTATTTCAATGACTCTTAAACGGTTACATTTTCTTCAAAAAAAAATATCACAAAAATATACAACTTGGAAATCAAACCAGACCCAACAATTTAGCTAGTTACGATTTAGTTAGCCACGAAAATAAAAACACCAAACCTTCGTGACTCAATAATATCTCTAAAAAATCGGTGCTTTTGTGGTTTACTCTTCTCACAAGTTTGAAACACTGTGACTATCCATCAATATGTCATTAGAGAAAAGTCACATCGTTAAAATTTAACTCGTGCTCTAGAAATTGTGGAACTGTTATTTCGATTACAATTAAGAGTCACACACAAGAGTAACTAGAAAATATATCAAAATTTGCTGGGTGCTTCCGTAACCAGAATATATGAGCGATTTTGTATAAACTATCTGAAGTTGTATTCTTCTATAAAATGTGATTGTTTCTCTTTGAATTCAGTTTCTCACGAAAACCCATGATATTTATACTTAGTGTTTATAATTGTTTTCAAGTGAGTAACTAGTTCCATAAATTGTATGGATGCTTCATATTAGTAAAAAAGGGAGCTGATTACGGGTTTTAATGCTTTATTTTATTGTATTCTTGAATAATCTATTTGGTTTGTCAAACGTTGAAACGCCACAAGTATAGAGTTATTCAACAATCCTCTGAAAGTCAAACATACGAACACTTGGGTTATACTACACATCTTTTAGCTTTCTCTAATGTCTAATTCCTTGTAGAAATCTTTCCCAATATTGTGTGATACGTTGTGAAATTGAATTACCAACTTTCGATTTCAGATGATTACACTCTTATTCAGTAAAAAACATTTTTCCTCGAACCTATTGTAAATTTATCTTTCGAGGTATGCTTCTGGAGGTGTAGAAACGATTGGACAACAAAATACCACTTATATGATTTTTCACTTATCATGACTACCAAACCTTCACGACTATTGCACCAATATTCCAACCTAACGGATTATCAAATATAATCAAATTAAAAAGTTGGAAAAGATGACTTATACTTGTGTATTTAGTTCTATGATAATGACTACGAAACCTTCACGACTATTGCACCAATATTCCAACCTAACGAATTATCAAATATAATCAAATTAAAAAGTTGGAAAAGATGACTTATACTGTGTATCTAGTTCTCTGATAAAATTCTCCAGCATTCACCGGAACGTCGTTCATATTTTATTTCAATGCAATTGTGGCAGGGGTTTTAAGTTGAGTATGAAAACTACGTAAGCACCCGATGGTCAGATGTGACACCTCGACATTATTAGATTCTCAGAAGCCATCTAGATTTTCAAAAGCCATCTAGATTCTATTAGATGTGACACCTCGACATTATGACATTTTAATCTCCATCACTATAATTTAGGGAGCTAGGTTACGAAGCTTAATTTTTTTAAACACAGATGGTAATATGACCAGCAGTTAACCGATCAACCAATCAAATGAACGTGTCAGCCTGTTAATCTATACCCCCATGCATAGGTTATGGGGGTATTAATTGTCTTGGGTTACTAATAAATAATTATATTTGACATAGGATTTGGTGAATTTGTTTTGGGATAATAACAACGAAAATTTTATTTTAATAAATAATCTGATTCCACAAGTACCCCTATGCTTTTTAACTTCGGAATCTCCACCTTCATCTTCCTCTTTTATCGTTTTGTTTCTTTCTTTTCTCGCCCCCTCTCTCTGTGGAATTTTTTTTAAATGAAACCTCCATTGAGCTTTTGGCTTTCTCTATGACAAGTTATTCAGATTCGCAATTGCTTGGCAGCAACTTCAACTACAGCTTTTGGTGGTTCATCACTCTTTCAAGTTTGCATTTTTATTTCTCAAGATTTCAATAGAAATCAGACAATTTTTTCACCCCAAACACTAATTCCTCTCTCTCTCTCTCTCTCTTTTTTTTTAATTAGAACACTAATTTCTCTCTTGATTCTCTGTGGATTTTTCATTTTTCACTCTGGGTTTCTCTTAGATTTAACAATCATCAAATAATTTGTAAAGATCCCATCTTTTTAAATCGTTCTCACTCTAGCCTGTACTACCAAAAGAAACCCTTTAATTTGTTCCTTGTTTGTTTTATGGTAAGATAATGGAGGAAGGAAGCAATTCGATGAGACGGATGCTTACTGCCGATATTGCTTCGTACTCTAAAGAATCCTGCATCAATTGAAAGACCAATTATGAATCCTACTTTCGATGAATCCATGACGGCCACCGGAAGCTATAGTTAATGGATCCCTCGTTTTCTCGGCTTTTTCAGTAAAATATCTCTAATTTTCCCTCCAAAGAGAAAAACCCGCTTGATTGATTAAAATTCCTTCTCAGATTTTGATATTCTAATTAGTATTTTTTCTAGTAACATCATGCAGTGGATAAAATCTGTTTTAATTCAAGGGTTTGAATTAGAAAAAGGAATTAATAAAGATCTGTTTTGATTCACAGGTTTACTCTTCAAAGAAGAAGACATGGAGGGAAAGAGTAAATACATGACAAAGAGAAAAGTGACGCAACAACCGAACAGATTTCCTTTTCTTAAAACTTATAAGGGCATAACTGGAAATATGGTGATAAAAAAATATTAGAATTCTACTTAATTGTTTTCGAGATAAATATAGAATTCCAAGACAAAATTAACTCAATTAATGAATGGTTATCCTTTGCACAGGGGTAGAGGTTAACAAATTGGTCCACAAAGTATAAAAATAACAACTTTCAGATTTCAGTCTTCCACGGTTGCATCAACACAAACCCTCTTTATTCTCCTCGCTTCAGTCTCAGAAGAAGTTCCTTGGGATTATAAAAAAATGTCTCCTCCTCCCAAAAAAAAAACAAATCAAAACACACTTCTATATTTCCGTTCAACCCTTGACGATGCTTGGTACACAGTCGGAAAGCTAGTTTTCAGCAATAGAAACGGCAGCTTGACTGTGAAATTCTTAGACTTCGGTGCAGATGACGATGAGAAATTTCATGTCAGAGTTTGAAAGAGTTTGAAAGAGTTAGATGATTTTGTGGCAAGATTTCGTCCAGCATGTGTTCAGCTACAAGATGAAGACTGCAAGAATCTCAAACGTTTGGCTCTTGTCTGTGCATTGCTTGAAGAAAGTGAACAAGACCGGAAGTTCTATAATGGATTCATTGAATCGGTGAGTTGACTTAGTTTCCGTTTTGTTGCTAGGGTTTTCCTTTCCTCTGTATATTATGTGTTGGGGTTTAGGGTTTATGGTTTCCGTGGTGGTGGTGGTGGGTCAAGGGGTTTGATTTGTGGTTTCGTTTTAGTTG
>JAJJMA010087171.1:0-10027 GCA_023529015.1 Papaver nudicaule
CAAGAAGAAAAGGGGGAAAACGACGAAGAAGAGGACGAAGCATCCGACCCTGACAATGAAATGCCTGAGCACCAGCCTACCGAAGAAATTACGACAAGAGCTGCACGATTTAGAAAACTAATCTTGAAAAACAGAAAAATAAAAAAGCTAAAGAAGCAGCTGGCCGAAGCAAACAAAAAGGTAGCAGAAAAATCGGCATCCAATTACAGAGGAAGCAGCGAAGGACACTCTCGTCCAAACAACGTATCTCAGCCGAAGGAACCCTCCGCATCCAAAACGAACGTCAAGACCAAGGGCACCAGCAGAGGTCAAGGAATCACAGTGTCAACCAAGAAGACCGAGCCTCCAGCATACACAAAGGCAAGCATACAGACATTCAGCGAAGGAAACCAAACGAAGAAAGATGCCGAGGCCAGAGCCTTACAGCAAGTAATGATGGATCAAATAAAGGCACTCCGAGCAGAAATTTTTAATAACCAAATCCAATCCAGTGACAGGATCAAACTCACTCAAGCCATGAATGATGTCAACCGCTCCCCGCTAAGTACATAAATCCTCTCATTGCCAATTCCAGTAAAATGCACGATGCCCACCTTCACCTCCATCTTCGACGGTTCGGGAGACCCCACTGTACATGTCAAAATGTATCTCCGAGTCTTTTTGGCTTACACCAATAGGGATAAAGTGCTTTGCAAATATTTTCCCTCCAGCTTAAAAGGAGAAGCCCTCGCCTGGTACGACAATCTCGCAGCTGGCTCGATCTCATCCTTCGAGGAGCTTTCCAAAGTTTTTATACTACACTTCCTATACAACAACTCCTCCAAACCAGGAGTGGAGAAACTATTTAGCATTCGGGTACGCCCGGGAGAGTCGACCAAAAGCCTGACAAGCAGATGGACCGAGCAGTGTGTATAGGTGGGAAATGGAGCCACGGAAAAGGATAAAGCACGAGCATTCCTCAACGCTCTAGACAAAGATCACCCTCTATACGACAGACTCTTCTCGAAGAACCTCGAGACGCTGCAGGACCTTCGAAAGTACCAAAAGGAGCGAATTACCTTGGAGGAAATAAAAGAACAAACGGCACTGGGAAAAGAAACAATCTTAAAGCAAGTCCACTCGATAAACAACTTATCGCTCGAAGAGCGAGGACAAACAATGAGTACTCACTTCGGGGACCAGTCGAAGCGAGGAAGACAAGATGATAACGGTCGATATGGGAACGAAGGTAAATTTGGTGATGGCAAGTACCACGATAACAGAAAGTACACTGACAACATAGGAAACAACCCTCGGGGGGAGTTCGAAGGAAACAACAGCCAGCAAGGACAGGGAAACAGAAAATTCGGGACGACCAAACCAGGATTTTCTGCATTTCACGACAGAAAACTTCCCAAGCTCTGCGTACCCATCGAAGATGCCCTTCGGACCATCGAGCAGTCTGAATTCGTCGGCGAGATAAGATATCCTCGAAGTAGAGGAAACCAACCGAAGCATACGAAAAACTCGAGAGACTATTGTCAATTCCACAAATTTCATGGGCACACCACCGAGGACTGCGTCACGGCGCAGGACCAAATTTATTTCTTTATTACTAGGGGACAATTCAAACACCTTCTGGAGCTGCCACAACCACCCCCAAATCAACCGCAACTGAAGGAAGAGCCAAAACAGGAAGCTTATGTGATTACCATCGACAGGGATATTCCAAGGTTCGGAACTTGCAATTCAATTGTTCATACAAAGGGTCTAGAAGGAATCCAGACAGGACGCATTCACAAAAGGGATTTGGATGGCGAGGAGATATTTAGTGTGATCACAAAAAATCGATTAGAGGAGTGGCAGAAGCAGCCCGTGTTCTTTTCAGCGGCAGACATCCCCAATGAGGGAAGGATGCATAATGATCCTCTGGTCATTACCCTTCAAATGGGGAAGATAGCCATGCCCAAAGTACTGGTGGACCCTGGGAGTTCTGTGGATATACTATTTGGCCAAACATTCGACAAGATGAAGGGTAAGAAAGCTGCTTTGGTACCTTCGGCTTACACCATATTCGGTTTCAATGGAAAGCCGTCAGCACCTCGGGGAGAACTGATGCTCACAATTCATGTTGGTAGCCAAAAGCAACCAACTTTATTCTGCGTGGTGGACATAGACTCTCCTTACAACGCCATTGTGGGAAGACCATGGTTGCATAGCATTATGGGTGTCGCATCCACCTTGCACCAAAAAATCAGGTTCCCAACCCCAACAGGGATTGCGGAGATCCGAGGTGATCCTACCGAGGCCCGAGCCTGCCACGAGATAGATGTTCAAGCAAAAGAAGGCAGCAAGAAACGCTCGGAACAGGTTATAAACCCAAGGATATCGGACGAGAGCATAGCTAAATTCCTAGCCGACACCGAAGCTGGAATGCTAAGCGTGAAACAAAAGGGCAGCGAAGACAACCAGTATCTCGAGAACCGAGAACAGTTCCTCGTGGCAGAAGGCAGTCTTCAGACTCTGAGCGAGCAATCAGGCGAGTCTAGCGAAGGCAAAAACATCCAGCACGAGCCCTTCTGGGTTGGACCATTTGTCATCGAAAGGCAACTTGACAATGATACCTATGGCTTGATTAACCTCGAAGGACATAGATTGAAAACCCCAGTGGAGGGGAGGTACATGAAACACTTAGTTTAAGAAAGCAATTCCATTTGTAAGCAACACTCGAAGAGATTTAATAAATAAAAATCGCACTCATTGATGCAACTCCAATCGAAGTCAAACTCCAAATACTATCAGCACCACCGCAAAGGCTGTAACGCCAAAGGCAAAAAACGCCAAACAGGCTGTAACGCCAAAGGCAAAAAAACGCCAAACAGGCTGTAACGCCAAAGGCAAAAAAAACGCCAAACAGGCTGTAACGCCAAAGGCAAAAAACGCCAAACAGGCTGTAACGCCAAAGGAAAAAAAACGCCAAACAATAAAAAAGACCTCGAATAGCAGGCACAGAGCCGATGACCATATAAATCGTAAGGGCCCTACGAGTTATATGGCATGGTCCTCTACCCACAAGACACCCCGTTAGCGGTGGGTACTTTGAATCGAGGCTACAAAAGCCGACGATGCACTCGTACTCACTATCAAACGGCCACGAGGACTACATGTTCTCGGGCGCCGAGGGGACGATAAATGGGATTAACATCTACCTATAGAGGAAGATGGAACCCCGAGGCAGTTGATTTGCTCGCATTTACAAGCGAATCGCTTAACCAAGGGACCTCCTCAAAACAAAAAACAGTCCCGAGGAAGGGCATAACAATAGAAAAGTAAACAAAAAATAAATTCTTTATATATATGTGCAAATGCAGGACACGAAGTGTGATAACAAAAAATGCGTCTATAAGCAAAATGGCGCGGGCACAACTACAAAGGTAAAACATAAATACACAAGCTAAGGACATATATTATCTTTGGAACAATCGGAGCCATCACGAGGACCATCCTCGGAACCATGAATGGATTCGCTCGGACCATCACAGGTACCTTCGGCGGCGCTACTAAGATTCCTCGAACCACCACCTTGAGCAGCATCCTCGTCATTACCACCACTAGCCACTTTCAAAAACTTTTCCAGTAAGCCCCTTTTCCGAAGCTCATTTCTAGCTAAGGTCACATAAACCTCCTGAGGGAGTAGGTACTCATCTATAGGAGAAACAACATCTGAGTCACGTGCACCAATAGCGCCATACGTAGGAGGTTCAACACCAATGGTCCTAAAAAGGGAGCGACCATGCTTTCGGGAGGCTAGACTGGTAGCAAAGGCAGTAGTTAACGCAGATCGGGAAAGAAGTTCTTCCACAGCTTGACCATGTCTTAATTCATCGCCTACAAGGGCAAAACCGACCACCAGGTCCCTCACACGCGCCTGACATTCAAGGCGAAGCTCCCTTTCCTTGGATAACAGTTTAGCATGATTTGTCACTTCTTCAGAACGACGCTTGCGTTCAAGCTCAAGTTCTTGAGAAAGTCTAGCCGAATCAGCAGTGCGACGCTGGCGTTCTTCGGATAATTCTTTGGTCAACTGCTTAACCCTGCTCTTGGCCTCCAACTTCCGTTCGGATTCAGTCACCAGCTGACTTGAGGCATCGTCCCTCGCCGCCTCGGCATCAACAACCTGCTTCTTCAAATTAGCTTCGATACCTGAAAACGAAAACAACAAACATAAGAATAACAAGACGGCGACTCAACTAAGGCTACGAAGTAAGCAAGAAGGCAAAGGAAAAATTGGGGGTTAGCTCCCTACTCTCTTTAAAAACCATATACTCAGCAACCTGGTGCGATTAGTAAAGCGAGGAACCGAGGCATTATTTCGGACATCCTCAGAGGAAATGACCCCGCTCTTGGCTAATTCTATTCGGTACTCATCAACAAGAGCAGCAGTCTGGACGTTCGACTTATTTGCCGAAGCAAGTTTTCGGCATATGTCAGCACAACTCCTTGATAGAACATCATTTTCAGTAGTCAAGTCCTTATTAACATTCTTCTGGGTGGACAGGTGCACCTTCAAATCTTTGATTTTCTCCTCTAACTTTTCAATTGAAGCCCTACCAGAGGCACTGACCGACCTCTCCGAGCGAGCTGCATTTCGCTCTCGTGTTAGTCGAGTCACATCTAATTAGAAAAAGTGATTCTCTCGGGACAGCAACGCGTTTCTATTTCTAATTTCTTTGAGAAGGCGCTCGGCTTGATCCCCTCTTTTTCTCTCATCTACATAAAGACTTTCGGCCTCTTGCCTTCTCGCCCTATAATAATTCACATCTTCTAAAGCCCTATCCCTTTCTTCCAACAACGTAGCTCTATCGCTACAATAGCCTTCGCCACTTGAGGCAATCTGAGACGATTGTCGACCATTTCGAAGCCAATCAATAGTCAGTTGGGCCTCCTGAAGTTTTTTCTCAAGCTCTTCCAGCTCGCCTTTTCAAAAGCAAGTAGCAAATCTGTTTTTAGCAAGGCTGCAAAAACACAGAGGTGCTCAAAAAATCAACAGGAAAAACAAGGGACTTACATATCAATTGTTTCTTCGCCTCAGCACTACGAACCTTCTCCCGAGCCAGCTCCTCCTGCATCCGATGCAATTCTCGCCCATGGTACTCAGTCTCACCAGCTTGATCAAAGTTGTAAGCTAGAAGACCAGTGGTATGATAATCGCCCTAGGAAAAGGCAGTAGAAACTATAAGAAAACAGATTAACAAAACACTTCGGTAATATCGGCATGAGCAACAAAAGCACAACTCACCGCCTGAACCATGGACAAGCTCTCCTCATAGGACAAAGGAGGATGGCGAAGATCGTACTCGGCTCGAGGACAGTCACCTCCGAAGAGGTCACCGAGCTTCTTGCAGAAATCCGGATCTAAAGGCTGCCCTACAGGATCCGAGGCATAGGCTTCAAAGCGAGTTGAAACCTCGGTAGTAAATTCACAAGGATTGTAATTTTCAAACAAAACTTCCTTAAACTTCTCAGCAGTATAAGATTGCCTATACCCACAAGCATAACTCGGGGCAGGCGGAAACATCGAACTTTGTGGAAAACCGGCGACGAGCTCTTTGGAAGAATCCATCTCAACATACGAACCATCCTCTTGGGGAACAAGGAGGTCCACTGGCGTAACAATCTTCTTTAATGAAAGAATAGAAGGTTCGCCAACAACATTCATGGAGGTTTCTATCGCTGAGGCAGAGGCACTAAATGCAACATTCTGCGCGGAAGAAGTTGAAAGAGCAAAATCCGAGGTAGTACCAGCCTTCGAAGCTGCAGAAACTACAGCCGAGGCAGAGGCGCCATTAACGATGGAAGGCAGGGTAATCCGAGGGTTTGTGACAACCACCTCCTTGATAACCATCTCAGTCGCTGTCAAGGCTGGCTTTTCCTTATTAGCACCCGTAGCCTCTTTCGTAGGAACTGTGACAACCTGGCGACGACCAGTTTGAACTCCTTTCAGAATCATTTGCAAAACAGATTTTCTCGGCGGCCTTAAAACTTTGGGATTTCCCCCAAAGTTAAAATTCATCAGACCACGACTAAGGTTTAGGGCACCTAACGGCTGTCCCTGCAGATGAGCATCCGTCTTTCTCAGGAAACAAACAGAGGAAAGTATGAAATACCTCGGAAAGGAACGAAAAGAGAGTATTTGTTACCTGCTGCATAGTCTCCTCATCAGACCGAGGACGCTTTAGGCTGCCCGAGGGCTCGGCGATGACTTCCTTCCCCTTTCCCGAAAATGGGCGAGATAACCTCCTATCCTCGTCAGAGAAATAAATAGAAAATAGGTGTCGAGTATCGAACTCATGACCTACCTCAAACTCAGTCCGAACAAGGAATCGGCCTGAGTCCCTCCAGCCTCGGAGTATAGGACCTCTGAGAAGTATAGGTTCCGAAAACCAGTCGTCGTCCATAGAGTATTTCAAAGATTCGGGGAGAATGTCTTGGCTACCATTCACCCTCCGAAAGCTAACCCCCCAAGGAGCTGACTTATTGTTTGTAGTCAAAAAGGGCTCGTAGTGCCTAAAAAAGTTCTTGGCAGTAAAATAATACTTCGCTGTGGATTCGGGAGAAGAGTTATTCTCAGACTGAAGAACCCACTGATTGATAAGAAAAATCGAACTGCAAGTAAGTTGCATCACACCCCGAGGTTCAGGAAGAGAGCAAAGGATTTCAAGGAACAAAGGATTGGAAGATTGATAAAGAGGAAGAAGCAACCCAGCGGATATCTGATGAAACGTCACCACAAGTGCGTCCTCGCTACATTCATACTCCCTGACCAATTCTGGAGTCAATCTGGGAAAATCAATGGCCTCGATTTGAAAGCCCCTTCCATCAGGATTCACACCATTTAGCCTCAAAGAAAGGGCCTCAATCATGGAATAAGACATGGGAAAAGGAAGATGCGGATAGGAAAACGTAATAACCTCCGGCGGACGGAAATAGCAGCGGCCACTTAAAATAGAGAGAAGGAAGAAGGGAAATTACTAAAGAAGTTAACTTTATGAAAGAAAAAGTCGATTAAAACAGTGGGTCGAGAAGAAAAGAATGGATGGATCGCCTGATATAAAGATGAAGGTCGAAGAAGGTTTCACGGAAAAAGGCCGCCGGCGCCAAGAAAGATGAAAACGAAAGGTCTAAAAGATTTTTAGAGGGAGAAACGAAACTTAAATAGTAAGATAAACCGACTCTACCAGTCAGAAGGTGAAAAGCCGCGAACTAGGAGAACGTATCGAAAAACGCGCACCTGGCAAGTAGTGGGGATGCTTGACAAAGAGGTGGCAGAGAGAGAGTTTCCTTCCCCTCTATCTTCGATACAAGGAAAGGAAAGAGGCAAACTGTATGGGGTAAAACCCCTCGAAGGAGAAGTCACACACGTGTCTCGCATCCAAGAAGCCAAACCACACCGAGAGGATCGACAGCGAGATCTCGGACCAGCCTATAGAAGGAGAAGTCACACACGAGCGAAGTGAAGACTCGGACGGAAAGGATTCAGACCATGACAAGGGGGCCGAAGACTAGGAATCAACCTCGGAGCGAATAAACCGCCTTACTCGACAGGGACTGACACCACCACGATTGAGTCGTTTGTCTTTATTAGCTGTAAACTACCCAAGCTCGGCCTATATAAGGCGAGCTTGGAAAACGTTGTAAGGGTTGGATTCTGGTTGGGTTGCCTAAGCAGCAAGAGAGAGATTAGGTCTGTATCTCCTCTGGTTCCTTAGGGTTATATTCATGTAATCGCAACATCGTAATATATACAAATCTTCATACATTTAGTCTTTGCTACTATATGTTTTCAATCTTCTATTACTGTTTGATTACCTTCGGTGTTGTTCTTGGTGACCTTCGCACCATTAAATCTCAACTAAACTACTGTATGTATGAGTAGATCTGACGGATATGGCACCTTGAGTACCTATGCAGATTTTCTACTCGTACAAGCGCCACCCTGCCTCTAACAGGACGCCTGGTTGTACTCGATTTGTCTTTCCACAAAGAATACGATAGGTGATTTCCTTTAGACTTAAAGTCAAGGTTAATAAAAATCGATTTATTGATTAGGGCTCATTGATCTAGCCTAAGCAGTTTTACCTCGTAACGCGTGACGAACTCGATATGAAACCTAGTTCGTGAATTGTGTTATGGAGCTTCTAGGACTTATAACACCGAGTGCAGCCGTACAAAGCTTTTATCAAATCTTTGGTCTTTATGCAAGGATAAAGAGATGTGTAGAGGATTGGTTTGTATCTTGCAGAAGGTCATCTAATTTATATTGATCGTCAAGGGAGGCTTTGCTTTAAAGTTAAGCAACCTTTAGTAGGGCTCAACCAAGTTTCCGAACTTAGAAAAGTCCATAGGCTTGCTTTGAGGTCCAACTCAATCTTTTTCTAACCCGTTGGTAAAAACCTAAAGGTCGTGAGAAGACTAGCCTTGATCAAATAGAAGGATGGCAATGGCTTAGCAAGTAAACCATGTTATAGAGTCCGTGAGATAAACATGAACGTAAAAGACTATTGTTGACAAGAGCTCCATGGGCCTTAATGTGAACGAGTTCGAGAATCCATTCACAAAAGGCAAAAACCTCAGGATAGAAGTTTTTATCCATGGCTTATATGAACTTAGGTGTAATTCAAGAACTAGCTTCATTCCCACATTGTTCTTATACATTGGTCACTAGGTAAACCTAAGTGCCAAGAGAACTAGTCTTTGATCATTCAAGATCACTGTAAATAATATCATAGACTATTTTATTGATAGAATGGTAAATACGAAACCAATAAGGAAAACCTTTCTGACCTTTCGATGAGGACGATTGATTTATCAAGTGTGTAAGCTCCGGTCTTCATCTTCAATGGTCTTCGTCTCGAATACCTAAACTATCCTAGTCCAAAATGATATTGTAGACTTAATCAAGGATTGGGTTTTCGTCAACTAAACTTGAAAACTGACTTGAGATAGCAACGCCATTGGGTTCAACAGAGCTACGCTCTAACAAGATGTACAGTTGGTTCGTGAACCAAACACTACACGAAATTGCCTTTTTAGCAACGGCCCAGGGCCGTTGCCAAAAATAAAAGCAACGGCGAGTGGCCGTTGGCGGGACGCTTTTATTGTTGCCGTTACAATAATTACAGCAACGGAACTGCCGTTGCTGTAATTATGATTACAGCAACACATGCATCTGTTGCAGTAAATATTGTCACGGATGAGACATACCATCATACCGTGCCGTGTGGCAACCTACTGTAACGGTCTACCCGTTACGGTGGGCAGCAACTGATTAAACAACTCTTAACAACAACGTTTATACCCAACGGTTTTCTGTGCAGTAACGGTTTATTCGTTTGCCAGCTGGCAGTTTTCGTAACTGTTTTGAAATAGCCAGCGCCGTTGCGTCTGCGTAACTGATACCCTAACTGTTAAAGTAACAGAATGAACTGGTGGAATCTATTTTCTAACGGTTCAGCGCTCGCCACCTGTCCTTCTGTCGTAACGGATCCAACAACTTTTGCTCCCGTTAAACCACGGCGTGTAACGGATAAATTTTAACGTCTTAGTCAACGTTTTTATTCGTGGAAAACGCATCTGTAACAGTTTTTAGGATTGCCACGTGTTTTTGCAACTAACGGATTTGTGTAACGTCTGTTATCGTTGGAAGAAACTGTATATTTAAAAAAAAAATAACGCTTACAAGCGTTAAGCCCTGCGTTACAATTGCACCTGGAATACAATTCATTCCGGATCTGGAATACAGTTCATTTGTGAACCTGCACTACAGTTCTTTCCTGAACCTGCAATGCAATACAATACAATTCATTTCTAAACCTGCAATACTGAATCGAAATCCTGTAATTTTCAATTCATTCCCACTGAAATACATCCATTCTCATTCAACTAACACACGCATTTCATTGAAACTCTGAAAATCATACAACCGTTTATACATCCATTCACTACACTCATTCACAACCCTAAATTTATAAAACAGACATACATACAT
>JAJJMA010087184.1:0-10897 GCA_023529015.1 Papaver nudicaule
ATAATTTTTCTCAGCAGGTTGCAGAGTTCGACTGATGTAGTAGATTGGCGTCTCTCCTCCTTTTGTTCGTACCAGCACTGCACTAACCGCTGATGACGTTGCTGCCAGATAAACCCTTAATTCTTCCCCATGCTCCGGCGGCTGAATAGCTGGTAGAGTGGCTAAGTATTTCTTTATTCCCTGAAATGCACCTCATGATCGTCCGTCCAATTAAACTTCTCTCCTTTCTTCAGCATTTGGAAAAATAATTTGCACTTATCAGAGAATCGAGATATAAATATGTTAAGAGACGCTAATGTGCCATTTAAGCGCATAACATCTTTGAGTGTTACCGGCGAGGGCATATCCAAGATGGCCTTGACTTTTGCTTGATCTATCTCTACTCCATTTTTTGTGACAACATAACCCAAAAATTTTCCAGAGGTGACGCCGAACACGCATTTCGCTGGGTTGATCTTTAATTTAGTTATTTGCATGTGATCAAAAATTTCTTTTAAATCTTGCACGTGATTCTTCTTTTCCTTGCTGACCAACATATCATCAACGTATACCTCCATAGTTTTTCCTATCCATTTCTCGAACATATCCTGAGCCATCTTTTGGTATGTGGCACCGGCGTTCTTGAGACCAAACGACATTCTTGTGTAACAAAATAAACCTTTAGTAGAAAAAAATGATGCGTGTCGTTGATCCTCTTCCGCCAGCGGTATCTGGTTGTACCCAGAGTAGCCGTCCATAAAAGATAATAGCTCATGCCCAGAAGTGGCATCAACAGTCTGATCTATGCTTGGTAATGGAAAGTTGTTCTTTGGACACACCCTATTCATGTCGCTGAAGTCGATACAAATTCTTACTCCATTATTCTTCTTAGGAACCACCACCATATTAGCTATCCACTCAGGATATTGAACTGGTCTAGGGTGGGGTCTCTCTTAGTACTACTTTGAAGCTTCTTTTCCTTCCTAATTTTAGTAAAGGAGGTTGCAGTGCTTGGTCTACCGGTGGGTTTTTCTATCTTTGGTTCTTCAGCTGTAGTCAAACTACGCTTAAGGGAAAGAATAGTGTGATCACGCAAAGCTTGTTTACTCACATGATTTATGGTGGGGTATGATTCAACTATTTCACGATGTGCATCGGTGTCAACCCAAGTTGTGTATCATCGAATGTAGGAGCGGGAATAAACGAGAGTTGCTGCCAAAAGGGATGAATATCCTCAAGCGGAATAAAATCTTCATATTTACCGAGATGATGAAGACATGGAAGTACTATACCGATCATCGTCTTACATTCACAAACTTCCACTATACCGTTGTCTTCCATCTTTTTAAAAATAGTACGTTGCTCCATCATATAATTTATCGCCCAATGCGATACTCTGAACATAATATAACGAAGCAATCTTTTCTCATCCTCAATATAATTGGTGCAAAACGTGTGCATACTCTTTCCCATTTCCTTTTGAATCCTCTACAAATCGTGGTTTCTATACTCATGGATACCTTCTTGTAACGTAACAACCCCATTGTGACATACATCGAGTATTATCTTCAACCGACCATGAGCTCCCTCAACCGTACTCGTTGCCTCATTCTTGTAATGAGGATAATCATAGGTCCATGCATACACAAACCTTTGTTTGTGGTCGTCCAACCACGAATTTATGCAATAATCCACCACTTTATGATACTTAGGTCTCCATAAATCCTCCACTTTTTCAAATTTACATAAAACTTCTCCTTGGTCTTCGAGTGAACCAATTCATCCCAGTCTAACAAGTACTCCTTCCATCTCCCCCCTCCCCTTGGTATGCGACATCCACTTTCTCCTCATTTAGTTCATCTTTAGACAGTTTACTCCTTCAGTCATATTCCTCTTCCGAACGCTCACAACTGGTCTTTCCCTTGGGATTTTGAAAATGAATTTTAGTTCTTGGTAAGATGTTTTGTTGGATGTACCAAGTGCAAAGGAAATTTTGTGCTAAGGGAAAAACCTCATTTATTGTCGCCATCAATGCAGTCTCCCTATCTGTTATTATCACCCCTGGAGTTTGACCCCTGTAGATTTTCTTCAATTCGTTTAGTGCCCACATGTAGTCCTCCCTTGTCTCGTGTTGCATAAAACACCAAGCCACAGTAAATGACACTGATGTCTGACCCACGATGTTCAATAAAGACATATTGTACTTATTGGTTTTATAGGTGTAGATGGTGAAAAATGAGAGAGGGACAAGATTGTCAAAACACTCTCTAAACCATGCCTCATTAAAAGCAGTCGCCTATTCAGGCTCATCTCTATAGCTCAGAGTGCAACCCATTCCATGAGCTGAACAAACTCTCTATGAGCTCTCTCTTATAACTCCGGTGATCATAGGGCAATACTGATGATCTCACCAGCATATTAAACCCATTGATCTGCTCAGAGACAAGTCTCGCTTGATGGTACAGGGTAAAGAATCAACAGAGACGTATCCTCATGGATTTCCTCTTAAATTCGACTCAACATACGAGTCTTGGTGCAAACCTCGGGAATATTGAAGCTCCAGGCCGGTCCAGAGCTCTCTGAGAAGCATACACCAGCCTAAACAGGCCTAAGCGGACCTAATCCCAAGTTTAGGATGGTCTAGCATACCATGGATAAACATGCCATGACTTCAAGTGTGTTGTAGCATAAGCACTCACACCACGACTAAGGCACAGGCTGCCCCAAAGTCGACCTTGGCCAGATGCCAAAGCCATAAACGCCACATAGCATGGCACCACAAACCATGAGCCACCATGGATTGACAAAAATCAGCCTTGGCCAAGAGGCCAAGGCCATGGCGTAAGACGCCACAAACGTACTCCTTGGCCAACGGCCAAGACCGTGGCGCCATAATCCATGGCGCCACAACAAGCTGGCCTTGGCCAAAAGCCAAGGCCGTGGCGCCACCATAACTAGCGCCAAAGCGCGTTCCAAACTGACCTTGGCCAAAGGCCAAGGCCGTGGCGCCATGAGCCATGGCGCCACCATAACCAGCGCCAAAGCGCAATTAAACCCTTATGGCCTTGGCCAAAGACCAAGGCCACTCCTATACTTGTGTTCAGGAGGCACTACGATCATGTTGGTCACGACAACTAGTCGTACAACCCTACTCTACTCAACCCAACTACGCAATATCCGCGTATCACTCACTCGAGACATCAAAACATCACACGGGGGGATAACTTTAGGGGTATTGGTCTGGCGGTCTACGACAGTTGAAAGAAACTGATGGAGATAGTAGACAGTTTTTTGATGTTTACGCGAGTGGGCATGTTCCACACGACTCAGGCAGTTACATAAACCAACGCATGTCCTCCACTCCTCCACTCTTCCACGACTTCCACCTTCTCTGTCGAGAGATCAGGGTGAGTTCAAACTATAAATAGAGGCTTCCTCTATCTTCCAAGGCAGAACATCTTTTCCAGAACATTGAGAACGTTCAGAACACCTAGAACACGTACACAGAGCCTCAGAGAAAACACCTGAGAATCGAAACACGTTTCTAGCCTTGGAGATTTCCAGTCGACTTCATGACGGAGATCTTGAACTCTTACACCCAAAACACATCCTCAACCTGATCTCAAGTTTCTTCGTTGTTTCCCTCCCTAGACCAACCTCTATCCTCTCTGTGACCGAAGCAAGACGGGAACGACCATCCTTGGTTTAGGCTTGTCTTGTTCGACTTTGATATCCGAGCACTACGAAAGTACCCAGAGACGGTACATTGTTTTTCCAGGTAAAAACAGTTGGCGACCACAGTGGGAGATCATTCTCTCGGTTCCAGAGAAACTTGCTCAAAGATGGTTGAACTTAGGTCGGGATCAGATACCAAAAACCCCAACTCTTCAACAAACGGTGCTGAAGCCTCCAACACAGCACCTACCAACCCACCTGCATCCAACAATACGCCCAACGTACCCGTTACCCAAGAAACTTCTCCTTCAACACCTATCATCTCGGCTATACCCAACACCCCAATAACGGAGCAGCAGTTGGGGGAGCTTTGCATCAACGGAACGATTCCCGTATACCGAGCCCTCTTGGAGAACCTCCGCTTCTAGACCTTCTCTGAACTCCATGAAGCTGCGAAGAGGTCCGTCACCACTGCACCTGCTTTGTTGGAAAGAACCATCACCCGAACGAGGGACAAGTCGCCTATGGCCGCACACCGCAAGAGCGACAACCAACCGACCCGAGGAGCCCCTCGAGCCTACACCACCTCTTCTTTTCCCAGGAGGCAGCAGCGAGGTCCACCTCTATAATACCCACGCTGAGGGAGAGGACCCAACTACTAAAGCGTGGAGAACTCACTGAAGAAAACAATAGAAGCTTGCACAACGACCGGAAGAGAAAAGCGGGAGAATACCTCGCTGAACACCAAGCGCAAGACCCAAACGACGCGAAGCGCGATACCGGAAGGGGACTTGCAACAACGACAAGAAGGAATTGATCCACCAAACGACCTCACGACAAACAACTTGGAAAAGCTACTACGAAATCGAGAAAGAGAAGTGGCGCTACCTATCCACATCGAACACCGTACCCGCATGAAGTACGGAGGAAAGGCCCTGCCACGGAAGGTACGCATCCAAAACGCATTAATTCAGATCCGGGACCCCCAAACAAGAACATGAACCAGGGAGGACCACAACAGCCGGAGATGCGGAGGCAGAAGGCCAATTCAGAGATACCAAACTACCCGTTTCCCATGGAAGACGTACTAGAGTTGCTAAACACTTGGATCCAGGACGGGGTAATCGGACTCCCTTCGACTCAACGCCCTCCTACAGCCGAAGAGGTAGCAAACCCAAGATCTTCCAAGCCAAGGAGGAGTCCGGGGAATTGCGCCTACGAAACAAGCGTTCACCTTCCCCGAGGAGCCGGTGAATGAGAGAGTGGAGGAGATAATGCGAGACTCTCTGTCTCTCGAAACCACATCAAAAAGACATGTTCACAACACTCAACGCGGTAGTATCAGGGAAACGCCTACCTTTCAAGGAAGTCAATGAGCAGACGATGTCCAAACAGGATCCGAAAACACGAGGACAAGGCTGGGGACTCCTTACAACCACCCACGTGTCTGGTGGTGAATTCTCAAAGACGCTCATCGACCCAGGACCTCAGGTGAACATCGTTCCAATCAAGACTCTCAGAGCCGCCAACATCCCTCGAAGCAGAGCCGTCCGTGCCCCCGCCATCATCAAAGGTCCTGACGGAGTTGAAGTACGAACTTACGGATGGATCGACCTTCACGTTAAAATCGCCACGATCCCAACCATAGCGGAGTTCCACATTTTTAAGGGAGTCCTCGAGAGCGACATGATGCCGGGACGCCCATGGATCTACAACAACCAGGAGACGCTCTCTCTGGAGTTCATGGAGCGTTTTGTACAAAAGAGCAGCAAGGCGCTTGCAGAACCTAGGGGAGTCGATGAGGACCCCCTCAATCAAGAAGGTACTTCGTCCACCCCTCTCTTATTTGATAGCCTACATTCACCGAGTCACCGGGGACTCACCACGAGGAAAGCTACTCGAGAGAAAAACCCTGAAAACCGGCAGTAGACGTCGGCACAGCCATAAGAATCTCCATCAAAGCCCTTCCGGAGTCTGGAATTGTACGTGACAAGCTCCGAGGAGAAGGTGAACTCATCCCCTACGAAATACCACCTGAAGTCTCAGAGACCATCCCAGACTTCAAAGAATTTACATAACTGTTCAACCTCAAACGAAAGGCGCGGGAGAACGCAGTTACATATGCTACCACCCTAAAGGAAGAGGAAGTGCCAAGGACGCCAACCTCGGAGGAACTAGCCAAGTGTCGAGATGACCTTCCGGAAAGACGGATCAAGACCCAAGTTGAAGTCTCGGCTCATCTCAAAACTCTAACCACGAAACCGTCAACAAGTTCACAAGCCAAAGGAACTCCCAGATCTGCTACTAATGCGAACACCGCAGCGATCCCCGTCTAGGATGACGAGATGATCTCTACTCAAGGAGAACCTTAACATGGAGAGAGCCACAACTCGGATATGCCACAAAAGACGATTTGAAGAGACCACTCCAGAACCCAGAGGAGACGACGCCAGTTCACCAGCACTGACTAACGTGCCCACACAGGGTGTAGAGGGCCCCCTTACCCAAGGGGGGAGCATCGACACCACCGAGTACTGAGACTCAGAAATTCCCGGAGCCCCACTGGCAGAGCCTGCACTTAGTACGACAACCTTACCCGACATTGGAGCTCTCCGAAATGATCCTTGTCTACTGAGCCCTCCCTAAAACTGCAAAAGACTTGCCTCGCCTGCACCAGCGCTACCGGAGAGGGCCAAACCTTAGGAAGCGAAGAGGCTTGTGATGCCGACGACGACGTCAACCTCATCAACGAGCCATACAACAACAACTTACCTTCCGTGAGTACCATCACCGAAGGGAATAAGAGGAAGAGTCCAACTACAGGGGCGACACACCCAGAGCATACGACTTCGAGCTCACTTCGAAGACTTCAGGTGACAGTATGGGTCGGAGAAAATCACAACACAAGTCACGATGCCGAAACTATTGAAGAGGAGTGAATCAAGCTCATAGTACCCATGGCAACAAAGGACTTACCAACAAACACTAAAGGGACGGACAACTCCATCATCACTAATAGAATGACGACGAGACATGGGGCTTCCAGAGTCATCACTGCAACCAGCCAGGAACTCCAGGGTTTGGGCTCTCAAGACAAACCTGAACATGATCATGTCCAACGGCCAACTCTGCTACTCGACCAAGAGAAACCCCCTGGAGAACCAAGAGGAGGAGGTGCACCTCTATCTCGTCCACACCAACCTCCCTATCCAAAAGACCCCTCTCTCATGGGATGTTCCTCGTTGAAGGAAGTTCAGACTTCAAGCTTCCGGAGCCGCAAGACGGTCAACCACAACCGTCCCTGTCTTGATAGGAAAGGATCCAAGCTGTAAGGATTGAAGAAGCTCGTGATAACCGGAGACCCGTCAACAACCAGACGATAGGGCATCAACACAAAACAACTCAAAGGGTTCCAAGCAAGAATGCGACCCAACCACAAGATGCAGATCTGCAACAACAACCACGAGGAGTACGAGGACTGAAGCCTGTACAGGATTCCCAGACTCATCATCTTCGACGAAGTACTGGAACTATTAGACGCCGGAATAAGGAAGGAGCAACCGGATTACCCCGACCCGATGAGTCTCAACAACTAGAGAGAACACTCTGCCTCCTCGTCTTCGAAAAGCCAATACACGTGTGTCTGCACGAGGGAAGGCGAACTCAACGAGAGGCGCTGATAAGATATCAGAAAACATAGTGTAAGGGTAGAAAATGCCTTTGCATAGTAATAGCATCCTAAGGGCTAAGATGTATCAAAAGGGGACTCATGAGAAGTATGGAATCGGCAATAAAAGCTGTGGGCGAAGCATATGGCATCAGTGCCTAGCGGCGAGATGAAATGTCACCAGCGAAGTAAGATCAGTGTAGCGTGGGAAGGTGATAATTAGGTGAGAAGTAGTTGCGCATTCATTACTCGTCAGAACGGATAGATTGTCAAGGTTGACTTGTTGACTCAGTGGGAACCTCGTCAGCAATCCTTATCCTTAAAAAGAACCACCCGCTGGGAGTAACTCTGCCTCGGCGATACGCTTAGTTGGCGGGTAGAGACAGATCAGTGTCAGAGCGTAGTTTGTCTGTATTAGCTGTCTTGCACTAATGTAAACCTTGTATAAATAGCGAGAGATGCCTCAAAGAAAGGGGTTGGACATATTTCGGATTGGTCTAGGGAGAGGAAAAGTATTTTACTTGCTCTCCATAGCCCAAGGCCGAATTAGGGTTCTTGTTGTGAGAAAGACTTAGAAGATTAGCAAGGTAACTAAGAGTTGTAATCATGTTTATAATAGTGGAATTCTTGGATGTAGTCCTGACTTAGGGCGAACCAAGTAAATCATCTTGTCAAGTATCTCTAACCTTACTCTCTTTATACTTCATATGTTATATGCTAGATGAACGTTTGGTATGATGGTATGTGTGTTGATGTATCATATTTGGGTATACTGTGTAAGATCTAACCCATGGGATTTTACACAGTTACACATAGCTGGGGACTTCTCGCCACCGCTGCTCTTCGCTCCACCAAGTACCGATAGCAATACCGGATGCCACGACCCAAAGGAAAACGTGAAGTACAATAGATGCTCCCTTGTCTCTGCCAAAGCGCTTCGTCATCATGGGAAGAGCCTACTCGACCAGAGATGTCCATACAGCATGGAACTACCCGCTACAGATCTCTAGAAGGAAGGGAGACTCAAGGGAAGAACTCTAATCAACACTATCGCCCACAACCTCAGAGTTAGAGCTACCAACCAAGTACGGTAAACCATATTGTGGAGAAATTATCTTATTTTGGGTCTCCATGGAGCAAACCTACTCTGGAGACAAACATGGCTCGTGTTCACGACTACGTACCAAATTCGATGTACGACAACCTTCACGAAAACGGGCAACGCGGAAGATCAGTAAGAGATCTGAAGGTGAATTTTAGACAACATCTTCCTTCAGGTGTATTATGTTATGTGTAAAATTTTCGTGGCGATCCAATCCGTGGATCAAGAGATATGACGCCAACATTACAGCGCACCAAAGCAAGTGGACAGAACTTACATACGAAATCAAAACAGTTTATGCGGAGAGCTCGTGAGGATTCCTTGGGTAAAATTTATACAAAAGCTCCCTTTTAATGTCTACAACTTTGTGGTAAAATTTCATACAATAACTCCATGTGGTTTGAGAAATATGGCGTGAACATTGGAGAAAAGAAGAGCTGTCAGAATTTCCTGCGCCAGCAACTTCCGCCGCGAAGAAACCACCGGTTTGAGAAATCCACAAGGGATTTTGGAAAGATTTTTGGACACAATCTTTCTATGTATGTCTCCCAACACATACTAAAATTTCGTACCAATCCACCAAGGGGATTTGGAGATACGACACAAACACTACAGCACACGTGAGACGCGCAATCAGGAATCATGTGCAAGACCACGCCGAATACTGCGGAAAATCTACGAGGAGCCTCGAAGAGATTTTTGGGCACAACACTTCCCTGGATGTATACTACCACGTGTAAAAATTTCGTGGTGATACAACCAGTGAGTCAAGATATATGGGGCAAACATCAGGAGACACGCAAGACGCAAACTGTCGGAGTTTACAACGAATAGACTATGGTGCAAAGCTCGTAGCACCGGCATCCACGACGCTACCAAGACCATGGAGACACACCCCAGGGTGCCACATATCATGGAGCCAAACCTCATGGCGCCACATATCATGGAGCCACACCTCATGGCGCCACATCTCATGGAGAAACACCTCATAAGCGCTGATATCCTCCTGGAACTTCACTACACATTAAAGACGGCAAGCAATGGACGCGCCCTGCTGGAAAGTACACCACCTAAGCTTGCACCGAAGGCACTGCTCAGGAAATTGGCTAATTGCATAACCATTCTCCAGGTGGATATGATCAAGGAGAAACAAGGACTTGATCATGACAAGAAGGAGGAAAAGCTCTCTGCTAAAACGGGTAAAACCTCTCCCTTCTTTTCATTCTCTTGGCTAAGACCTAGCCTATGTATGTATTCACATGCATGACACTGGGGACCTCACTAAGCGTAGCGTCCCCTCCTCTAGAAAAGTTACGGCACCGCAAGAGCTTGCGGCACAAAGGTCGTGGCCCATGAAACCTATGGTGCCACGAATAACTTAATGAATGAATAACACCAGCGACAACACGAAAGTGTGATCTCACCTCCATATGGGTTTTAGAAACCCTAGGGACTCCTTAATCGAGTCGAGTCGAGCATCATCGACCAGAGGACAGACCTGCGAGGCCTGTAGGGGCTACACCCGGAATGCCCCGAACCTCGAGAACACCGTCGTCCCGTTAACCAGACACCCTACTGTAGCAACATGTACGTACTTACATATGAACTTACTTTTAGTCCATTCCATGAGACCCTGTGCTAGTATCGAATGGAAAACCTCAGACCAATCGAAGTCGTCATCACCATCTGAGTGCTTAGCATGAAACATTCTTGTTCCACACTAACCAGGGGACTTTCTGTAGATGGTGAAAAATGAGAGAGGGAAAAGATTGTCAAAACGCTCTCGAAACCATGCCTCATTAAAAGCAGTCGCCTATTCAGGCTCATCTCTATAGCTCAGAGTGCAACCCATTCCATGAGCTGAACAAACTCTCTATGAGCTCTCTCTTATAACTCCGGTGGGGAGGGTAATATCATAGGGCAATACTGATGATCTCACCAGCATATTAAACCCATTGATCTGCTCAGAGCCAAGTCTCGCTTGATGGTACACGGTGAAGAATCAACAGAGACGTATCCTCATGGATTTCCTCTTAAATTCGACTCAACATACGAGTCTTGGTGCAAACCTCGGGAATATTGAAGCTCCAGGCCGGTCCAGAGCTCTCTGAGAAGCATACACCAGTCTAAACAGGCCTAAGCGGACCTAATCCCAAGTTCAGGATGGTCTAACATACCATGGATAAACATGCCATGACTTCAAGTGTGTTGTAGCATAAACACTCACACCACGACTAAGGCACAGGCTGCCCCAAAGTCGACCAAGGCCAGATGCCAAAGCCATAAACGCCACATAGCATGGCACCACAAACCATGAGCCACCATGGATTCACAAAAATCAGCCTTGGCCAAGAGGCCAAGGCCATGGCGTAAGACGCCACAAACCTACTTAGCCTTGGCCAAAAGGCCAAGGCCGTGAAGAGGGATATAGTCGCAAACAGGCTAGGCCAAGGCCGTGGCGCCATACTCCATGG
>JAJJMA010087199.1:0-21552 GCA_023529015.1 Papaver nudicaule
GCTTGCGGCCAGGTCCATTTCATCAAATTTCTCAAAAACTAGTACCTACGTATGACATCTTCTATGTTTAGGAGCGCCACCAAGGTCATTGCAGTGTAATTGGTAGTAAACAAGTTGGGCGAGTATGATCGATTTCACATCGACAAAAATGTGATTATAGTTTTCAGTTGTTTCATGGATATTTGTTTCATCATACGATAAGTGTGAAAATTTCAACCAGATTTCTTTGCATCCATTCTAGACTCATCTTTGAAATTCATTTTTCATCTTCCATTAAACCACCCCTAGGTCACTCTACAATCCCATCCTGCATTACTCTTAAAATAGGCTTGTATTTCTTTCCCCGTTTCTTGCTTCTTTTTTGTTTGTGGTTTCACAGGCTTTCTAAGATTATCGGAAAGAAAATCATCGACTCCCACTAACTAATTTGTTGTGAGATGTTGGAGAAAGCTGAAAATCTATGTATATCCTTGTTTCAGTATACAGAATCCCAGCGCAAATTTCATCTACAAATTGGATTGTTGTAATAGCATAATTGTCACCGTACACGTGGCGCGAAATTAAAACTGAAGCAACTTAATAAGCTACAACGAGTCGCATAACACCAGCTCTAAAAATGCTTAGCTTTGAAGCTAAGGCTAAAATTGTAAATACCCCATAAATACCTCCCTATATAAAGAAGTCCTGATCGGTTGAGAAGGGGAGGCTGAAAAGGAGGAAAGGAGGCCCAAACACTCACTTTTATCACGCACCAGAGCTTGAGTCCTCTTCAATGGAGCTCAACTCTATGTAATGAAAGCAATATCCAACATAACAATAAACTTAGATTCTTACCCGTGGATGTAAAGCATCACCGATGCCGAACCACGTAAAAATCAATGTGTCGATCTATCTTTTTATTCTCTTATTTTCTTATCGTTTGATGTACTTAATTCATTGGTTGTTGAGAACAACGATTTTGCTCTCACAATTTGGCGCTAGAAACAGGGACTGGGTAAAGAACTTATTCTACCTAGTCCTTGGTTTATTATTTTAAGTTATTTGATATATGAGTTTCACTGGTTTTAATGGTCTTCTCAAACAATTTGGGTTTTCTCGGAACGGTTTTTAGCAAATCTTTTTTGTTTACTGTATGAAAAATGATTTCTTTTCATTTCCCGCAGTCCGCAACACTTTCTTTGTTTTTTCTGTTTGAGAAACTTAAGTCAATCTCATCTTGGTTTGAATATTTTTGATTAAAATGCACTAACCATCTAACAATATGTTTGAGTGTTGTGAATGACATTTAGATTTCTCTACAAACAAGCTCTGTTGGACTGGACTGATGGGCACCGGTGCAGCCATTGATTCAACTAATCATGCACTCTTTAGGCCTGATTCCCGTAGCCAAAAGAAACTCTCAAGCACGGATGAGATCCAAAGACGCACTTGCTGCATACAATCTCAACCCGCACGGATGCTCATTCCCGCACTGCGTCTATATAAAACAGTTGCGATTCTCCCATGTTCTCCGCGACGCAGCCAGAAAAATTCCCGCACTTAGTACAAAGACAACGAATCAACAAGGGGAGCATAAGAATCCCAAATTCAAGGCCGAGGCAACAAATTGTTTTTTGTATTCTCTCTATGCAGGTGAATGAAACCAAGGAAGTGGATAGGATATGGCCGAATTCGAAATCGAGGATATGAACACAACACGTTGTTGTGTGCTTAATGCCGTGATCACCAAAGTTATTAGTGTGTCCTCACCTAGCAGTGTATTAATTAAAGACGGGAGCTTAAGGCTTGGACTCGTTGCTGCTACCCATGCTACCCGTTGGAAGCTTAAAGCATGAACCTGCTATTTTCGCCCACCTGATGTCGTGAACGTCATGATGCAACAATGAGCCTTACAGCAAGCCGATGCTGCCCACACTTAGCGCAAGACGGTGGGAGGGTGCAGTTTATCAAAGAACTAATCTTCTTATATATTTTGAAGGTTTACATTTGGAGCAAATGCTATCCATATAAATCTCAGCACATCAGCTCATAACCGCACCTGGTGATGTCGCTACTGCTGAATATATCCTACTTACCACCGCTGTTGTCGGAGCAAAATGCCCTGAAGAAGAACTACCATCCTTACCTGATGAGATGAGATGCTCACACTAAAATTAATGAGACGTTATGAACACATACTTCTCACCTGGTCAAGTTCGAGTGCCATTATCTCCCGCGTTAATGTGTGTTGCTGCTTCCCACTCCTGATAGGCTACTAATTGCACCCGCCACCACATATATCCGCACTACTGATGTGTCGCTGCAGTCCGTACCTGATATGCCGCTACTACTACAAACGCCCTATACCAATCTGAGATGTTACCCCTACCACAAATGACGAGAGGGCTTTTGTTGCGCACCTGCGTGCTCAAAGTACTACATATACGCTCGCCTAATGATTGGAGAGTTTCATTGCGCAAAGCACCAAGCACATCTGCACATGAGGCGAACCACTGCGTACTTATCATTGCACAAAGGAAAGTTTCAAACCAGTCGACCCCCACAACAGGAATACTCCTGCAGTTCAGTTTGGAGTGCATCCACAGCTGAAGATGTCAACCCGCACTGATGAGCTGCTCCTACCCGCACCCCATGATGACATGCTACTGATGCTGCTATGAAATCAGTTTCTTATTTTATTATTTTGTAGTTCCATGAACAAGGAGGACAGACACGCCGCATCCAGGAAGTGAACATTCAATCGCCAAAAATCTAGGAAAGGCTACAACATCAGCACACAAGGGAAATGACTTTTCCTTTCACAAGCTACTGCTGCAATATACGCTCAAGGGTGTTGAAGATGCTACAATATCAGCACCCAACGAAGTGATGGATATAACAACCACACTAAAGGACTCCAAAGCTCGTTGTCTACGGACGTATAGTTCGGTGTTTTTAGTTTGTGGCTTTGTGCAGGTTCACGACAAGGGAAGGCGGTCTTATATCGCCTGTACTACTGGCTGCGAAAGACATGAAAGAGATCCGGAAGCTTGATCCACCTTCAACAAGGAAATTCTACAATCTCGCAACTCAACTCTTGCTGTATCGTCTAAACGAAGGATGGAATAAGGACACCAAAATACAAAACATGGAGCGGATCAACAAGCGTGGAGCAGGGCAACATGGCAATACGCAAAGCCCGCTGCTAATGATTACACTTGAACTAGCACAACTAAGGCTTGCAGTAAAAATGTTTGAGAATACCAACTTGGAAAAATGAAATACATAATCCCGCAGTGGCTGGAATCCCGCAGTGGCTGGAGTCCCGCAGTGGCTGGAGTCCCGCAGTGGTTGGAATCCCGCAGTGGCTGGACTGTTTCTCGTACTCCCCGTACATCTCCTGGAATGGCGGCGATCTCACCTGAAGGGACGCAAACTCACATGCTGGAAGGACGACGCACCCGCACTAATGTTCACTCCTGCATTACTAGCTACTCATGCTCAACACTTTGCTACTGGCCCTGTTGCGCATTCACCTAAAGCTATTGTTGCTGCCTACACTACTGTCGTTAAGGCTACTGTAGACAGGAGGTAAAAGAAGGACCCAACGATGTGAGAGGAACCCCACCAAAACGCATGCTAGAGGAACAACAAATCACAAATGATGCAGTCCAAGAGATGCGATTCTCCCATGTTCTCCATGAGGCACCTTCATTTCCAGGGAGCTATGTACTCGAGTACCACTTGGCGACTATTGTGAGGAACGCGCCGTATGATGATGCCAAAGCCCTCACCCACACTTGACTGCTACTATGATGAACCCGCACTCTGGACGCAAGCCCGCACTCTGGACGTGAACACGCAATGGACATGATGGACGCACTGGACGAGATGAACGCTCTGGCCGGGAACACACACTGGACGCGATGGACACACTGGACGCGATGGACGCACTGGACGAGATAGACGCACTGGACAAGATGACGTGATGGACACACTGGACGTGATGGACACACTGGAAGAGATGGACGCACTGGACAAGATGACGTGATGGACGCACTGGACGTGATGGACACACTGAACGTGATGGACGCACTGGACGAGATGGATGCACTGGGCTGGAAAATACCGTTCTAGTGTTATGCAACTACTACCTGATGAATGAAAGGAAAAGACCGCTACCAAGCCTAAGGAATGGAAGAGTATGAATAAAGCAACTACAACATACCCTGCATCTGCTCTAACTCTTACTACAATCGAAGCTCAGAAGACGCTGGAATCAATGTCGCTGTGACCCGCACTTGCCAAGCTACAGATAGGGAGTAAAGCCAATCGTCGCATGGAGTAACAAAGGAAATGAGGTCAACATCGGGAATAGACAAGATGGACTATAGACAGGACTCGAGCTCGGTACAACACCAGGAGCAGGGAAACGTGGCAACACTGTACACAAAGAGCGGGGATTTTCTCAACTCACAATTCATTGGGTCCAATCAAAGGAAGGTGCAGCTCAAGCTTCATTATCTCAGTCACAATGGGGGAGACGCTCAGTCCACACCAATCAAAGAAAATTCGAGCCTTACTCAACGACACCAGGACAACAAAATCAATGCTTCATATCAAGGGACCAGGACATTGAAGAATCAAGGCGACATGACGATACGCAATACCCACTGCTCAGGATTATAATTGAACTTGTTTCCCTGCTTACAACTCGCACTCCAACTAAAGACCCGCAACCAAACATTAAACACAACCACGACGCGCAAAAAGGGCGTTCGATAGGATGCCATGACTGTGCCAATTGCAACGAAAAAACCCTATCATTGTTTTCTTGTTGTTCTATTTATTTCTTGCAGGCCCCCATTGGGTGTTAACAACCAGGATTTGGCTCATGATCGAGACAAAGGACATGTGGCTTATGGTTCCGCTTGAACTCAAACAACATGGCTACACCGCAAAGGACCTCGACGTCTAAGGAGCGGGACTTGCAGTGAATCATGCATGATCAGGGGATAAACACTCGCTATAAAGATGGAGCGCTACTCGGACACGTTGCTGGTGAGAATATTCATCTTTAGCACTAACACGCGAAGACAAGGGACAGAGCTACTCGGACGCGTGGAACATCTAATATTCAGATACGTTTTTTCAACCAATAAGGGACTACAAGATGAATTACAACAACACTCACCTTACATGAATGCATCAACCCGCCACACTACAATGGTGCTCGGTACCCCCATACCAAACTCATAATGAAAACAGCTCATATCTTTTGTCAATTTTCAAAAATATCTATATTGTTTCCATTTCAAAAATATCTATATTGTTTCCATTTCAAAAATATCTGTATTGTTTCCATCATCTTTTGTCAACCTTCATTGATGATTATCATGGCTCATTATGCCCCGAATAATTGCGATACCGTCGAAATCAAACCTTCGATAAGAGTATCCAGCAAACGTATAAACGGGTAAAGCACGTCATGTGTAGTCTCTCCAGATTAAACTCGTCAGCGTCTATGAGTGTAAGACCAGAGGTTCCAATCGATAGCAAGAGATGCCTAACATACCACAAACATCCCTATCTTACGGAGCCAAGGCCCTGATAGGGAAACACCCCACATCTGTTTCTGCTTCCCCCTGGCCAGGGCTTAGCAATCAGTGTGACTGGGCTAAAACACTCCTCAAATGACTCCGCAATACGGAAATAAAAACTACCCGCAAATCATACCATCTAGCTATGGTAACGACGCACGGAAATGGTAACATGCGAATTAATGCTAGCCTGCATGATACTAAGTAACTAATCAAAAGTTATAACTAAAAAATTACGCAACCTTTGCAATACTTGACTGGGGCAAAGTCAGTATTGGCCCGTACAGAACCAACTAGCCTTTGCAATACTTGACTGGGGAAGTCAGTATTGGTTCGCACAAAGGCCTAAGAACAATAAACAATACTTGACTGGGGCAAAGTCAGTATTGGTCCGCACGGAATTTAATCTCAAATGCAATACTTGACTGGAGCAAAGTCAGTATTGGTCCGTACGAAGCTTAATCTCAAGTGCAATACTTGACTGAGGCAAAGTCAGTATTGCTCCGCGCGGAAGGTGATCTCAATTACAATACTTGACTGGGTAAAGTCAGTATTGGACCGCACTTCATACCTCTCGCGGTGTCGGCACTTCAGCAAAGTTTGACTAAGGCAAAATCAGTTTTGGTCCGCATGAACCGATTTTGGCTTATAATGAGTAACAGGGGCAAGTATGTATACATACTTTGTTTCGATTATATGTTACCCATCATAACCCAAAATCTAAGAAGAAACCAGGAGTTACTTATGTTTGAGCAAAGACCTTCCCCAAAAATGGAGACCTAGCAACGCCTTTACTCAAACAGGGGCAAGTATAGAGAACAAGCCGGGGCAAAGTTCAAAAATTACAAAAAGAAATTTCACACAAGAGGGTGGAATTCGTCGCATAGCGTTGCAGGGAATTGTTGCTGCTGCTACTGCTGCCCGCAATGATGATGTTTTCCGCACGGAATGAATACTTAGCGTGTTGTATCCCTCACACTTCTGTGTGCCGGAGCCTCACACTACTAGTTAGTGCATGCTTGAGAATCAAGGATGGCTACACAATGAAGATAGTTACAACACTACCATTTGCAGCGGTGGCGACAACGACAATTATACAAAAGAACCTCAATGGATTACCCATTCAAAGCTTTTCTACTGGAAGAGAGCCAGCCACAGTTCAGGCAATGGAGGTACCACGACGCCTACTGCTCACATCGTGCACAAATCCACCACTAGCGGCCAATGCTAATCGCTGCGTATTTACCACACCTGATGGCGCTGTCGTACGTGCTACTGTTGCTACGAGTAATCCCGCTCTGTTTCTCAGACTCCGCATACATCCGCTGGAATGGCTGCGAACTCACATGAACGGATGCAAACCCAGATGCTGGAATGACTACGCGCCCGCACTGCTACTCATCCCCGCAGTGTTCAACACTTTATTGGTGGTCCTACTGGACAGTACGTTCATAGCTCAAAGCGCAGCAAGAAGATAACAACTTTTTACTCAAAGCACGGACGAAAGACAACAATTACGAGACGTTCAGTGCCTACTACTACTGCATAGAGCTGCTTTGGAATAAGACTTCAAAATCATACGGGAGTTTTTCCCAAAGGAACATACAACAACAAATAACAACCACCAACGCCAATTCTATACGAACCCGAGGAATACGGGAGCAACTTCACAATATGACGAGATGCAACGCATCCAAAGGAACGCTAAGCACATAACTAGCAGTTAAAGAAAGCGACAATTCACAATCCACAGACTTTGGAATACAAGGAACAGCCATTCAAGATAGCGGTTATGGATCTATGTAGAATTCAGACACAACAACCATGATGCGGGACAGAGACAACCATACTTGACTGGAGCAAAGTCAGTATTGGTCCGCACTACGCACTCGACGCTGGAACGCGCGGAAAATCAACGTCTCTTTACCATACTTGACTGGAGCAAAGTCAGTATTGGTCCGCACTGCGCACTCGACGCTGGAACGCGCGGAAAATCAACGTCTCTTTACCATACTTGACTGGAGCAAAGTCAGTATTGGTCCGCACTGCGCACTCGACGCTGGAGCGCACGGAAAATCAACGTCTCTTGCCATACTTGACTGGAGCAAAGTCAGTACTGGTCCGCATAAACGAAATAAAAGACTAAGTATGATTTTGGCTTATGATGAGTAACAGGGGCAAGTATGTATACATACTTTGTTTCGAATATATGTTACCCATCATAACCCAAAATCTCAGAAGGAACCATGTGCATCGCAACACAAGCAAAAGCTGAAGACAAAAAGACCCAACCCCAATGAACGGCCCGCATAGGAGGACGATGTCGCACTACGCACCATCCTACAATCGGAACCAGCACCGCGAGGAGATTCTTCTCATGGATTGTTCTTTCAACAATTCATAAGAAGAGGGGCAAACTGTAATAGCATAATTGTCACCGTACACGTGGCGCGAGATTAAAACTGAAGCAACTTAATAAGCTACAACGAGTCGCATGATACCAGCTCTAAGAATGCTTAGCTTTGAAGCTAAGGCCAAAATTGTAAATACCCCATAAATACCTCCCTATATAAAGAAGTCCTGATCGGTTGAGAAGGGGAGGCTGAAAAGGAGGAAAGGAGGCCCACACACTCACTTTTATCACGCACCAGAGCTTGAGTCCTCTTCAATGGAGCTCAACTCTATGTAATGAAAGCAATATCCAACATAACAATAAACTTAGATTCTTTCCCGTGGATGTAAAGCATCACCGATGCCGAACCACGTAAAAATCAATGTGTCGATCTATCTTTTTATTCTCTTATTTTCTTATCGTTTGATATACTTAATTCATTGGTTGTTGAGAACAACGATTTTGCTCTCACAATTGTAACGGTCTGTTTAGTGGGTGGTGTGTTCTGGTACTTGACTCTGTATTTTTGGATACAAACAATAGGAGCCCGAAGTTTTGTCATTGAAGTTCTTTTCTTCGGTGATTATAATTCAATAGAAAACAACTGAGTGCACTTTTGTAGACATCAAATTTGAGAGTGGCCGAATTGGAATGGGAATGGCTAACCAGAAACAACTCAAGAATACATAAACATATGGGAATGGGATCTTTATGTTCTACTTGTACGGTGTGGGGAGACCTATGTTCCTAAGAAACATTAAGGATCAACCTGAAACAAACTGAGTGGTTTACTTTATTCTTGAGCAAACAGAATTTGATTCTAAATCTACAATTTTCAATCATTTTTGTTGACACAGTCAGGAATGAGCATTACAATTTCAAGCACATGATAAATGATCACTAGTTTGTACATTACTCTAAAACTCTAATTACATAGGAACATGATATAAGAATGGATCCAGGACACAGATTTATCTTGTCGTCCACCATCCCTAAGGCTCTCCTCCAATCCTGTTCATAGTACTCTTTCCTTTTCCGTTGTTTACAACATTACATGTAGTTTTTATTGGAAAGCCTTCACTGTTGATCTGTTTACCAGCAATGCAGAAATGCAATAAACCAACCCAGCATTAACAGAATGAGACAAACGTCTTGTTGTGCTATTAAACCTCCTTCCCCATACCAACGTGGCCATTGATGCTTTGGGTATTGCTAACTTCAAATTTCAGGCTACCGGGTCTTGTTTACTACAACGTCGTCCATCTCACCATCCTAGCAATTTTGGCCTTCAACTGATAGATTAGGTCTTTTATTAGTTTGATGTGTTTCGAGCGTGTGTACTTCTTCGACCATTGGTTTCCAAAGTCTCACCCTTGCGTTGATGAACCAGTTGGAGACCTGCAAACCAAATTAGTGGTCCAGGGGAACTAGTTAGCTTCGAAATTGACAGGTAAATCTGCATAACAAAAGAGATTACATGGTAACTAAGAAAATCCAACAACTTCCAATGGTATCTATCACAAGAATGCATGTATTGATAGGTTCACCAACTATCACGTATCCGCTCCAATCTAAATGTGAGCGCTACAATCAGCTAGGAATAGAATGCTGAGCTAAATAATGCTTGCACACATCAACAAGGTCAACTGACGCACATAAATGAAGTACTCTTAGCCGAAAAACTAAGAAGAACAACTCGGCATCATAATATAGACATCAAAGAGATTACAGCACCTGGCTTCTTGATAAACCAGTTTGCTTAGCCAACATTTGCTTGTCTGTATCAGTAGGGTACCTGCGAAATATACAACATGATTATAAAATTGTTCAAGCTAGGGAAGAAAATTAACCTGTTCTAAATTGGTCGTAGCAATTTATAAGGATGGCAATAGTCTCAAAAGCAGATAAACTACTCACGGGTGTAAAAAGTGTTCAAACAGCCAAGCTCGAAGCACAGCTACAGCACGTTGTGGAAGTCCTCTTTGAGGTCGCCAAACATGATGTTCATCCATGCCAAAATCTTGAACTTGAGTATAGTTAGGAACACCTCGATGACTTGTACCAACAGATGGAGCCAAGTTGCGTTTGGCAGTAGATCCTTCCGCAATATTTTTGTTCGAAAAGCGAAGTTGGCCGGTAATCATGTTCTTCAAGAGTCTAAAGTGCTTTGACATGGCATTTAGAGAAAACCTTATGTTGGGAGCAGCGTTTTCAAGGCCGGTGACTGACTCAAATGCTCCAACAACCGCCTGTACTTGCTGGTAATATTGCTTGTACCTCTGATAAACCTGAGAAATGCAACCTCAAACAAAATCACCAGACCGACGAGAATAACTTTGATTTACAAGCATGGCCGAAGAATCAAAACATGATTTCCCCATTACATAATGCAGAACAAATCACAAACAAAATCAATTATCAACTAATCAACATATACACTCAAAAGAGGAGGCAATCTCTACATTAGTCATCAACTAATTATAGCATTCGACATGAATCATTATACGCAGGATTAGCCAGTGTATGCACGCACTACTCTCAAGTCTCACCCATCAAATTGTGTCAAGAATGAAATCTTACTTCTCCACCCAAATGCTCAATAGTCACAAGTAGTAACAAAACACAAAAATTTCAAAAATGAAAATTCACCAGATCAAACAGAAATCTAGCTAATTGCAAAGTAAATAGAAGTTAAAGAATTCTTATACCTCGTCCAAAATTGAAATCAACTTAGTTTTCCTCCAATGGTGCTGTTCATCACTAGAATTGAATCTATCTTCAACAACCTCAGAAGACTCCATGAGACAACTATCTTGATCCACAAAATTAGACCTACCACTACTACTACTACTACTACTACCCACATCACAAAACTCTTCTAAAAGCTGTTTAGCAGGTTTCAAAAATCTTGAACCTTTCAGAACCAAAGCATACCCTGCAAAGGGTCTAACACTAGTAGGAAGATTATGTTGATCATGTTGATGTGTCTTTTGAGAGTTAGACAAAGATAAAGATAACCCATGTCCTAACATATCACCACCACCACCATTAAAAGACTGATCAAAAACTCTGTGCTGAGGTTGAGAAGAAGAAGAACTACAACCAAGAAATATGTTGTTTGATGAGAGTACTGTTACAGGATAAGTTTGTTGATTATGATTCACAAAAGGTGAAGAAACAGAAGGGTTCATAGTAGTATGATCATAATAAGTACCTGTAAAGTTCACTAATGAAGATGAACTTGAAACATGATTATTATTACTACTAATGCAAGTTACTAAGTTTTGATCAGAGTTTGGGTTGTTTTGAGAAAGAATTCTAAGCTTATCTCTTCTGCTTTGTTGTGGGATATGAAAAAGTTCAAAACCATCCGCCATTTTAGAAACACCCAAAGCAAATTGCAGAGATGTAAAAGGGAGATAATGTAGGATAAAGATTGAAATGAAAGGTATCGTATAATCATGCAGTGCAGTGGTAGGTAATATGTGAAATCTGAGAGTGATTGAACTCAACTCAACTCAACTCTGACTATACAGAATAAAGGCAATTGACAAGATAGGAATCTTCTTCTCTTTACTTTATTTTCTTTCTTGTGAGCGGGGCACGTAGTAAAAGTTGAAGGCCAATGACAAAACATGATTTGATATGACAAGAGAGGGCTATATATATCTTCTTGTACGATCAGTCTATCAAAGAGGTAGAAGACAAATTGTATACAGTGATATGTAAAAATGGCACCGACTAATTTAGTTGTGATTTTGAGCCAAATTTGCTCTTAATCAATCTCTAAAAATTAATAAGACCGAGCACTATAGTGTGCACTGTTTTTAAATTTTATTATCTACTTTCTCACTGTGATGTTAAATTTTGAAGCGTAATTTTGGGCCTCCCAAAATATTCGTAGACCTCCCAGCATGAGACAAAATAGCATAAAAAGTCTAAGTTACCCTTAAAAATTGTGAGATTACCAATTTGTCCTCCACTAATCCTAATTTTAATCCAAAACATAAACTATCCAAATATATACATAATTCAAAAATACAAATCATTTAAAAAAATCCATCTCTCTCTTCATCTTCTGCTCTTCTTCTCCTCCTCTACTTCTCAAAAATCAATAAACCCTAAAATCAAATTTAAACAAATGAAAACTAGTAGCGATAATCAAAACTAGTAGCAACATCGAATCATAACAAAATCAAAACATTAGAATCAAGAAAAATGAGTAAAAATCCACATTTTGAAGTTGAAAACTATGGACCTCAATTGAAAGAATTAATCCCCCTAATGGAATTGATCTCAACAAAAACAACTTGGAATGCGTCTAGGAAGGTATTTCACAGATACCCATAGTATTTTTTGTGAGTTTGATTGTAAGAAATGGTTAGAATCAAAAAAAAAATTGGAACTTTTTCTGTACACAGAAGCAGTTTCGGCTCAGAAAATTTTAACTTTTTCTGAGCCGAAACTTACTGTTCTTCTCTGCAACTGATTTGGGGAAGAACAGCTCGGCTCACAAAAAATTTGTTACCTTGTTTCGGCTCATTCGAAAATTCTACACTCTAAGCCGAAACTGTATGTTGATCGACCATTACCCTAAAGGTTTTAGATTAGTTTCGGTTTGCTTATCTTGAGGCTCGAGTGAGCCGAGCTGTTCTTGAAAGAGGAGTTTCGGCTTGTTATTTTTTGAGTTATTTTAAGCCGAAACTCATTCTGGTTTCGCATATCGAAGGAAAAATAGTGATTTTTGGTTCTTTTTGATGGATTCAACCTACACAAACAATATTAATCATGATGTAGAAAGTATACGAGATTAAAGAACACCCAACAACCTAATTTTTTCGATTTTGGTGAAAATCGCCCAAAACCCTAACTTTTTCTCTTCTCTTCTTCTCCACCATAACCCAAAAATCAAAACTAAAAATCTGATTTTTTAGTTAAGATTTAGTTTAACATAATCACTTTTACTAATCATTATTATTAGTGCTAATCATAAAATTAAGCACTAATCAGTCAAAGGGTAGATCAGCATTTAAAAAAATTGTTTTACTAAGGGATAGCCAAATTACATCTGGGTGACCCTATTTTGGACAAGTGGGGAGGTCTGCGAATTTTTGGGGAGGTCCAAAATGACGGTTCTAAATTTTCTACCAAGTCAGCTCGAGGGTATACCATAAGTAAAATCTGTTGTGTTTTATGATTTTTGGACACCCTCAAGTAAATTGGTATCCCCTGGTAGGGGTTACCGGTTAACTACAATTTGTCTATTTTTAGTGTTTTGCTAAGCCTTAGAGCAAGCACTATAGTGCATATAATGTGGGATATTTGTATAAAATGTGGGACAAAAAAAAAAAACTAGGCAAAAACGCAACTACTATGGTTGCGGGGCGGCTAGTAGATATGGGGTCGGCCAGTCGAGGTTTGACCTTGACCAAAACACCCTATAATCATTCTTCTCACTCTGTTTTCACTCACATCCAATACTTTTCCACTCAAAATTCGATTTTCAAGTTGTTCACTCAATCAAAGTTTCATTAAAAATAAGTCGAGTTACATCGTGCAGAAAGGAAAACTCTAAGTTACATCGTGCTTAAAGATTAAATCTAAGTTACTTCATCCAGAATCATTAAATCAGTCAATATGAACATAATCAAACCCGGGAACAGATTCTTTGAGTAGTTCATACGCCTCATCGAACTTAAAAGGTCCACCGTATTGCCTTTGGAATTGATGTCGGCCTTCTCGAGTCTACATAATCCAAAACAAATTAAGTAAGTTATTAACAACCTCTATGTTCACATCAATAAAAAATAATTTGCTTGAATAACTCACCGAGTTCTCGTGCGAAGCGTTCTTGTTCTGACGATGAAGTGTAGCAACAACTGAGACGAACTCCCTGACCTCCTTCTTGGTGGTCCTAAATCTAGCTCTCATTGATTTCCATTCTCTCCCGTTTGGATTTTGAGTAACCGCAACAAAGGCATTAAGAATCCTTTCCCAGAAAAACGATTTTGTTTGAAATAAACCTATAGCACCATCCATAGCTATATGTATAGAAGCATTTGTAAGAGTAACATCTTCTACGACAGTGAAATTGAGCACCATATTCACAATGAAAGACTTTGCGAGTGAGTGAGAGATAGTATGAAAAAACAATGAAAATGGTATTGATTGGGATGAATTTTGAATTGAAAATGGTGGGTTGGTTTTACAGTGAAAATCTCCAACGACTCTATTTTTTACCGTTGGAAATTTGACCGTCAGGATCATTTTACCGTTGAGAAATGGTGGTGTTGGGGTGTAAATGGGGTGTGAGGAAGAGAAAAGTCAAATAGATAAAAAGACCGTGGAGCGGCTACTCACTGGGCGCTCCTTTTTGGATGGCTACGGCTACTCACTGGCCTCTGGCACTTACTCAGAAACCGCCTGGTGCGGCTATTGAGTAGGTGCCTAGTAAAATCAACCCAAAACTTGTCACACAAGTAATCACTGTTTTAAAATGTTGTGGAACTTTTGCATACATTGTGGGATATTAATTTACCTACAATTCATGCTAAAAGTACACCATAGTGCTTGCTCTAATGGAAACTAGAGATCTGCAGTTGTGATCAATCATGGCTTAGTTCATGGAAACTAGATTTTCGACTCTTGTGGGAAATAGGTTGTCTTTGCATTTAAAATTAGCTTATATATTGTATAAAATATGAGGAAATGTTATGTTTTTAACTTTCTAATTTACTAATTTTGCTTTTTTTCTTAAGATACTAAATTTGTTTTTTTTTTCTTTTTTTGACTTAACTATATCTCTCTTTTTTCAGTCAAGAAAAAGAGAATCATGTGATCGGCTGGTTGACTGGTTGTTCTAAATATCAACGTTCAACAATGATACCATTCCAGCAAACAGTATTTATATCAAGAGGATGGATTATAAATAGATTGAATTTTAAATATTATCTCTTCAAATAGGACATGATTGTACACACTATAATGAACAACAGATTTCACTATCGTGTATAATAAGTATACATATGGACGACAGACAATATGTCGAGTATATTCATTTTTCCCTCCAAATGGCATATTGTCAGCTGTGTATATTCAACTTTCACGCCAAATGGCGTATTGTGTACATAAAGGGCATATTATGCGCAACATAGGCTTTACTTTCATGCACTCCTTCAGATTAAAGAGTTGTTGGAAGAGTTTCGGGAGAAAGTGATACGGATAAGATCTGGAGCTTAAATAATAAGAATAAGATATAAGAAAACAATCAGATAAAACAAGAACACGCTTAAATTTCTTTAAACTTCTTCTTTATTACTTTCAATCGTAATATACAAACTACTCTCTTCTACTTTTCTCTCATAGAAATCTACTAAGAAATCAGCCTTCTTCTATTGTTGTAGCACCCTTTATATAGAGGTATTATCCTTCCTAAACTAGGAACTCTATGAGTTAGGAAACCCATCTAAACTATAAAACCTTCTAAGAGCTGGAAACTCTTCTATACTAGGAAATAATCTAAGAGTTGGAAACTCTTCAAATCTAGGAAACCTTCAAACTAGAAAGCCCCTCAAACTAGTATCTCTAAAGAGAAACCACTTTTGCAATCTCAATTGCAAACAAAAATCTAACCATTGATACTCATGTATCATGGCTCCACTAATTTTAAAAATCTTGAACTCTTGTTCAAGATGGAACAGGTGTGCGAAAACTTGAGACTTCACGCGCATCTCTACGGGTAGTCTTGACTACCCATGTTTCTTTATCATTAACAACTTTGTCTTCCGGATCTTCTTTGTTGATTTCACCATCCTTCTCTTTCGCCTCTTCTTCCATTCTGTTAGCGAATTCGGATCCACCAAGTTTGTTTGAAGGATCTTTTAGAAAAGGTTTTCGAGTCTTCTTAGGGTTCTTCATGAATAGCTCAAAAGCGTCTGCAAGGGATTGTACCTTTGCTTATAACTTCGCTAACCTATCTTCTTTTAATTTACCGATCTTCGAACTAGAAAGCCCCTTAAACTAATATCTCTAAAGAGATACTCAGTTTTGCAATCTCAATTGCAAACAAAAATCTAACCATTGATACTCATGTATCAGAAAGAGTGGTGAAGGAGGGTCATAATAGCACATAATTTGATCAAATTGGTAGTTTGTTTCAGTTTCAAAGAAAAATTCCTTCCCATAGGATTTGCTCTAATGAATTCTAAAATGACATATAATTGCAAACCACGGGTGTTGTTGTTTGCTATTTATTCTATAAGAATTAAGTTTAACAAGGATGATGCTTAAAGTAGGGTTGTCAATGGGCGCCTGATTAACCAAAACCGAAGTCAAAGGGTTCATTCTAGGTGCAAACACTGGATCTATTATCAATTTACATACCCGATGTGATGTAGAACACCATCAAGTTCTTGAAGACTATGTATAGAAGTTAAACTTCTATCCTTCCTGATTTATTTCTTTCCACTGTTTTTGAGTCTAGTTATTCTAGGATTCTTTTAGATTTCCTTATTTAGTTGTTTACGTATTTAGCTTAAGTCGTTTGGTTTAAAGCGTATATAAAGTCCAGTCTTGTTTCAAGTTAGACACATTATTATCAATCAATATTATTTAGTTAAACCCTACTCTTTCTCTGCTTTCTTCTCTGTTCTCTCGAGTTTTCTTCTCTTCTTATTCTCAAGTTTCTTCTACTATTTACTTTAGCAATCTTTGTATTGCTTTCATCATGTTTGTACCGACACACCTCTTTTAGATTCTTATCTAAAAGACGATCCTGATTTATTAAGCTTCCATATAGCTCTCAAACCATAATCATCTTTTACCATGGGTGATCCTGTTACTAAAGACACTCTCGATGCTGAAGTCAAGAACAGCATCACTACTAGCATAACTAAAGTTTCTGAAGAATTCAACAGCAAGATTGAGGATATTCACAATATTCTTGGAAAATTAGCAAAAGCTCTTAAGACTGATGATGAAGAAACTCTTAAGCTAATTAAGGAAAACAAAGATACAACCCCACCTAAAAAGAATTTCACTCACAATGATGATATCCCTAATAACGTTTTGGAGTTGTTGAAAAAGAAGATGCAACATGAAGGTTTTATTGGTTCTTCCAGACGAAAGAACTATGTGATACAAATTTACAGTGAGGATGATGACACTCTTGAGGAAGAACAAGAGAAGCTTTGGGTTGAAGATAAGAGACTTAAATCTAGTCAAAACCCTTATAATTCTTTACCAGAATATAAATTAAAGGCTGACATACCAACCTTCAATGGGAGTTTCAAAATTGAGGAGTTATTAGACTGGTTTTATGAAGTTGAAGCATTCTTTCAATTCATGGACGTCCCTAACCATTCTAAAGTAAAGTTAGTTGCATACAAACTCAAAGGAGGAGCTGTAGCTTGGTGGGAGAAGTTGTGTGCAGACAGAATCAAATACGAAAGACCTCTTATTCGTACTTGGGAGAGAATTCGCAAATTACTTCGAGATAAATTTCTACCTCAAGAATATAGACAGCAACTTTTTGTCAAACTTCAAAACTGTCGACAAGGAGCAAGGTTAGTAGAAGAATATGTAGTTGTTTTTTACAACTTGATTGCACGTAACCAACTTTCATGAGTCTGAAGAACAAATGGTAGCTAGATTCATTGAGGGTTTGAATTATTTAATTCAACAAGGGATGGTTCAATCAGTTTTTACAATGGTTGAGGCAATTCAGCAGACAATCAAAGTTGAACGTCGTCTTCTTCGTTCTGCTAGGAATCCACCATCTAGACAGAACCGTTTCCAAGGTAATACCAAACCTTATTCTTATTCTCCTGGTTTCTCTAAAGATACATCTTCAGCATATCAGTCTAAATCACCTTATCAGTATGATAGTTCTTCACGATATTATCAGTTATCTAGTGCTTCCGTCCCATATTTACAGACTCTACATCTTTCAAACAATGCTCATCTATTGCCTACTCCCATTGAAGTGCAACTTGTTCAACAACCACCATCTATGCCTAATCGTGCATCCAACACTGCTGGAAATAAGTGTAATAAATGCTAACATCCGGGACATACCTCTAATGAATGTCGTAAATTCAATGGTTTCATTAGTGAACCTCAATTCATTGATGACGTCAACGACAATGATTTTGATGAGCTTAATGAAGTTGATGAACCACATGATTCATCTGAATTACCTGAAGATAATTACCTTGGAATGATTCGTCTAGTTCTTATTACACAACCATGTTATTATCAAAGACATAGTATCTTCAAATAGAGATGTTATATTGGTAGGAAGGTTTGCCGGATCATTATTGATAATGGTAGCGTTGATAATTATATTGCTGCTCATGTGGTTAAAAAGTTGGGATTACCTGTAACTCCGCACCCTGAACCTTACTCAGTTGGTTGGGTTAATAGTTCTATTACTCAACAAATCACTCATCATTGTCTGGTCAATTTCTCTTTTCCTGGTTATGAAGAATAAGTTTTGTGTGACGTAATTCACATGACTGCAACACATCTACTTCTGGGACGACTTTGGCAATACGATATTCAAGCAATGCATAATTGCTTTGAGAATACTTACACGTTCAATCATGATGGCAGCACAAAGATTATGTGTCCTTCTAAATCAACTTCTGTTATTCGAGAACATTGTGATGGGAAGACTAGTACTATTGTAGCTACTATTGTTCATTCTTTGAACACTAATCACAGTTTAAGCTCTCATGAAAATTCGAAGCCAATGATTGAACTGCCTGACAAGGTACAACCTTTGTTAGCTAAATATAGTACTTTATTCCCAAAGGAGTTACCAACTACGTTACCTCCATTACGAGATCTTCATCATTCTATTGATTCATTCCAGGACCTTCACTCCCTAATCAAGCACATTATAGGTTAAGTCATACTGAGCATGCAATTCTACAAGGTCAAATAACTGATTGTTGCAGAAGGGTCTAATTCGACCTAACAACAGTCCATGTGCTTGCCCTTCTTTCTTGGTTGGAAAAAAGATGGAAGATGGAGAATGTGTATCGATTGCAGAGCTTTATATCGAATCACTATTCCCTACATATTTCCTATACCTCGTATTGACGATATGATTGATCTTCTGGTTGTTTCTACAGTTTTCACTAAACTGAATTTACGTAGTGGTTATCATCAAATTCGCATTCGAGAAGGAGATGAGTGGAAAACAACATTCAAAACGCGTAAAGGCTTATATAAATGGCTTGTTATGCCATTTGGTCTATCTAATGCTCCAAGCACTTTCATGCGACTCATGAATCAGGTTTTACAACCCTTCCTTAGTCAATTTGGTATAGTTTACTTTAATGACATTTTGATTTTCACTCGAAGTGAAACATACCATCTTACTCATCTCTCTAAGGTATTTGAAGTACTATCTGATAATGTCTTATATGTTAATCTGAAGAAGTGCACATTTATGGAACCATCAGTTACATTCTTGGAATATGTTTTTTCTACTAAAGGTATACATGTAGATCCTTCTAAGGTGAAAGCTATTAGTAAATGACCAGTTCCTAGTTCTATTCGTGATGTTAGGAGCTTTCATGGTTTAGCTTCTTTTTATAGGCGTTTTGTGAAGAATTTCAGCACCATTGTGACACCTCTCATTGATTGCCTAAACAAGGAAAAGTTTGAGTGGACAGAAGACATGGATAGAAGCTTTAATATTCTCAAAGAAAAGCTTTGCACAACACCAAATCTTGTCTTACCAGACTTCAATAAACCTTTTGAAATAGATTGTGATGCCTCCATTGTTGGTATTGGTGCAGTACTGTCTCAAGAAAGCCATCCAGTTGCATATTATAGTGAGAAGAATTCAGATACTCAGAAGAAGTGGTCAACATATGAACTGGAATTACTTGCTCTTGTTCAAGCTCTTAAACAGTGGCACACTTATTTGGTACATCGTGAATTTATTGTCAATACTGGTAACCATGCATTGAAAATTTTGCAAACTTCTGCAAAGATTAATAGAATGCATGATCGTTGGCTTTCAACCATCAACAAGTATACATTCTCTGTGAAGCACAAAAGTGACAAATTGAATCAATTTGAAGATGCTCTAAGCAGACGACTTCATCTTCTAACAACTATTCGTAATGAAAGTTTTTCATTTGATTATATTAAGGATATATATCTTGAAGATGAAGATTAAAGAATCATGGAATCAATGCAGCTCACAAACTCATGGAGTGGATGATTTTCTTATTCAAGATGGGTTTCTTTTTAAAGGTATTCGTCTATGTATTCCACAAGGGTCATTGCGCCTTCACCTTATGCGTGAATTACATGGCAGTGGTCTTGGTGGACACTTTGGAAGAGATAAAACAATTGCACTTGTGGGGGAACGATACTATTGGCCTTCCCTAAAGCGTGATGTCCAGAAATTTGTTATGAAGTGCATGGTTTATCAAAGAGCTAAAAGGTACGATTCAGAACAATGGTCTCTATACTACTTTTCCAATCTTGAAGCATCTTGGGTTGATTTAAGCATGGATTTTATTCTTGGGTTACCTCGTACTGCTAGAGGCACTGACTCAATGATGGTTGTAGTAGATCGATATTAAAAAGCGGCGCACTTTATTGCCTGTAAGAAGACAACTGATGCCTCTAATGTTGCTTCTTTATTCTTTCGGGAAGTAATTCGTTTGCATGGAGTTCCAAAATCCATTACTTCTGATAGAGATACAAAGTTTTCGAGCTACTTTTGGAAGACATTATGGATGCGTATGGGTACTTCTTTGCAATTCAGTACAACTTCACACCCTCAAACTGATGGACAGACAGAGGTGATTAATCGTTCTTTGGGAAACTTGATCCGAGCTAAATGTGTTGATAATAGTAAAAAATGGGATATATTATTGCCCCATATGGAGTTTGCTTTCAACATATCTGTCAATCACTCTACAGGTAAAAATCCATTTGCAATAGTTATTCTAAGGTACCTAATCATGTACTTGATTTGGTAGTACTTCCCAAAGTTCAGAATACAAATACTAAAGAAGATGCCTTAGTTGACATGGCTTCTCAACTTCATGATGAAGTAAAAGCTACACTTGAGAAGTCTAATGCTATGTATAAAGAGGATGCTGACAAACATGGAACAATGAAGACATTCAAAGAAGGAGAATTGGTGATTATTCATCTTCGCAAAGAGAGATTTCCAGTAGGGACTTACAACAAAACTAAGATGAAGAAGTACAATCCTTTTAAAGTTTTGAAGAAAATCAATGACAATCCTTATGTTATTAATATTTCTAATGACCGGAACATTTCTAATGTGTTCAATGAGCAAGAAGTTTTTACATTCCATGGGATAATGAGGTCTTACTGTGCACAGACAACTCGAGGTCGAGTTTCATTCAAGAAAGGGGGACTGATGTAGAACACCATCAAGTTCTTGAAGACTCTGTATAGAAGTTAAACTTCTATCCTTCCTGATTTATTTATTTCCTCTGTTTTCGAGTCTAGTTATTCTAGAATTCTTTTAGATTTCTGTAAATAGGGTAATATTCTCAATCCGATCCGAGTCACAGAGGTAGC
>JAJJMA010087215.1:0-13288 GCA_023529015.1 Papaver nudicaule
AGGGAAATTAGATACAATCGAGTGGAATCGAAGGGAAATTGAGAGAAATCGAGAAGAAGAAACAAAATAATCAACACCGAATTCTTTATTCCTTTCATTAAAGCTTCCAAATCAAAATTGAAGCAGTTCCACAGTATCACTTGAAGACGACGGAGATCCCACCATAACAGCTACATTTTGTTTGATTTAGATGTTGTTACACGGTATCTTGTTGATTGATTTTATTTTTCTCGTTGACTGTGATGATACATGTTGAATCTGCTCATAATTTTTAGGATTTCGTATTATAAGATGATTTAATGTGATTTGTTAGGGTTTATTCGGTTGAATTTTTGTGTTGTTTAGTTTAATTTCTCAAGTGACATGATCATAATTATGATTTGTTTGTTAAATCTTCACAAAATAGGAAGAGTAGCATTAAATAAAAATAATGAAGATTTAAAACACAAAAATTAAAGGGAGAAAAAAATGTGGAAAACCTAGAAGACACAAGCAAAACAGATAAATTCACTGCTAGAGTTGCATCTGTTGTTTTTGTGTACGGTTATGTTTCTGTTACAATTTATGTTTAAGATCGTTACAAATACATCTGCTGCAGATCTAGCTAACTCACAAATTTTGCTAATTGTTTTTCCTGAAATTAGCAAATTTGTTGTACTTGGCACTGTCACTGGCATTGGTACTGATCTCGCTCTCGCACTGGTTGCAGATTTGTCTGTACTATGTCTCTCATATGCGCTTTGCGAAATTTATACATTTGTGATTTGTCTTAGTTTCTCTTGTAGATTAGTATTTTTTTTTATTATGTTGTCATTTGAATCCATTTTGTTCTTTTATGTAAAATTTTAACAGTATTAAGCATTTGCACCCTTTTCCTTTCCGCTGGCGCTGGGGAATTGGGGAATTGAATATATCAAAATCTTTAGCTTTCGTAGAAGAAAGAATCACTGACCCCTTAAAGCCTTAGATGGAATGCATGCTAGTGGAGTAGTTTATGAGTTAGTTTATCACATTTGTATGTTAAAAAATTACATTCGTAGTTCAGATGATAGGAAGATTTGGACTAATAATATTCTAAAAGCTAACATGTGATGGTTAGTTTTAAAAATATTAAGTAGACATGGATTTTATGAAGGCTTGTGTAATTTACCAGGTACATTTGCATGCTACTTGTGTAGCTGCTAGGTACGCATGCTTTGATATGCTTGTGTATTCGACTGCTACACATGTTTTGAAATGCTTGCGTATTCGGCTGATGCACATGCATATCGCTTGTGTACTCGGCTGTTACACATGCGTATCGTTTGTGTAATTGTCTGCTACATATGCTTTGATATACTTGTGTACTCGGCTGCTACACATGCATGTCGCTTGTGTAGTCGGCTGCTACACATGCTTTGATATGCTTGTATACTCGGCTGCTACACATGCTTATTGCTAGTGTAATCATTGGCTATACAAGCTGATAATGTTTGTGTACTAAGTTGGTACACATGCACATTGGTTGTGTAATCAGCCGTTGTACAAGCTGATAACACATATGTATTAGCTGGTACACATGCATATAATCTTATGTAGTTAGAAGTTACACATGCTTATATGCATATATCCTATTAAGCGGCTATACATGCATATTTACTCTCCCATTTTCCTGTCTATGGTTTTTTGTCTGCAATATTAATGTTGTTTCTTGAATTATATGGACAGAGAAAAAGAACATCGTTAATCCCGTCCAAGAGGTGGTCGCAGATGTATAATCAAAAAGTGGTGATATTAGTCATGGAGACAAAGATCTGTTAAGTGAAGCACCATTTAGATAACTGGCGCAGATGAAGCCGAAGTAAATAAATCTCAAATCTTAGTACTGGTAAGTATTTGTATTGTATAATTTTAAGTAGTTTGTTGTCAATAACCTGTGTTGTTAGTTAGGTACACGCGTAAATTTAGCTAACTTGTTTCATTTCTATGTGCATTGTGTGCTTCTTACGGAAAATTTCTGAACAATGTATTATAATGTGAGCAACAAACTGTTGAATTTTTGTGGTATGGTACTCATAAATAAATAATTGTTAATTAACTGTAATCAGTATGTGCACTAAGGTGGCGGTACACATGCACATTACTTGTGTAATCAGCACTACACGAGTCTGATAATTGCATGTGTAGTCAGCTAGTACAGATGCACATAATGATTTTCTGATTGGCGCCAAATTAATCATATCAACCCCAGAAGACTTAGCAGTCATCATCGGAATGAAGAGAGTAGGGGGTCCAAAGGGTGACAAGCTATTATCTTGGTGTTCAGAGAGCAAATTGGAGATTATTTCAAAGGTTTTTTTTTTTTTTTTTTTATGTAGACGGAAATGAAAGAAGTCAAACAGTGTAATGTATGTGTGTAGAAGACAGACATTGTATATTCAACATTATGTTGTTTGTTTTTTTAGTGAAGGCGGAAATGAAAAGAAGTCAAAGCCTTAATTATCATTCTGTTGGTCATCTCTCGGGAAGATTTAATTTGTATTGGTTGTAAATGGTACTTGTTATCAATTTATTGATATTTCTTGCTTATAATTATACCATTATTTGTGTTGGTCGCAATGAGAGATCTGGTATGCAATGAACCTTTCATCACTTTATTACTGCAATGAAACCTTTTATCATTTAGGATTCTGTACTGGATAGTTACACATCCATGTGGCATGTGTAGTTGGCAGTTACACATCCACGTGGCTATTACACATCCATATTGTATGTGTACTGGGCAGTTACACATCCATGTGGCTTTTGTACCAAGTTATTACACATCCATATTGCATGTGTACTAAGCAGCTACACATCCATATAGCATGTGTAATTATCAGTTACACATCCATGTGGCTTGTGTACCAAGCTATTACACATCCATGTAGCATGCGTACTTGCAGTTACACATCCATTTGGCTTGTGTACCGAGCTATTACACATCCATACTCTACAAATACACATCAGAAAACATAGAAATATACACATTGTTCTTCATTTACAATAATTTCTCAATAAGTTATTTACATAAGTGATTGCTATTAAAACCAGTAAACAAAAAAACATAGGAACACAATGTGATCCATCATTTATTTTGTCTAAGGCAAGACATGTAAAGACAAAACACACACCCTCGCAAAAGGATTCAGCTTCGATTTCTCTGATGATAACGACCTTACTGATGAGCTTGGCGACAAACTTGGACTACTGGAAGCAAGTACAACAACAGTGAGATCAAAAGTTGATGATATGGAACTACCATATATTTCCATGGATAAGAGCCATGTGCTTTGTCAGGTCCTTCATAGGAGGTAATAATAAAATGGAATTACCTGTCCATGGTTGAATATGTATTAGTAATGCAAATTCTTTACTACTCCATCGTGATAGCACATAGAGTGTATACCTGCAAAAACAGAACATGTTACAAAACACCATTAAAATCCAAAAAACTTAAAAAAATTATGAAAATAGATGTGTACTTAGCAATTAAATATTAATAGATCATGTGTAATCAACAGGTACACATCCATATAGCTTGTGTACCTGGCGAGTACACATTTATACAGCTTGTGTACTCAGCGGGTACATAACGATATAGCTTGTGTAGTACTACTCACCATTCACACATGACCCTATGAATACTAAGGGATTTAGGCATAAGGTAATTCCGAAACTGGAAAAAGTTTACCATAAAAACAGGAGTCAAACTACCTAATCCACGGTAAGTACATGAAGTTAGTAACTAGTTTTTTTTTAATCAACCAACTCACCATGTTATTACGATAGCAACAACACAACATATTAATTAACTTGCAAAATAAAATTCACTGAGCCTTCTCATATCAAATTTATTATGAGTAACGTAACTGATAATCAATGAACAAAGTGTCATAGTCGCAGAGTAAGGCAATAAGAAATGCCTACATTATAATGAATAACTAGCAAACTAAATAATGAATAACCAGCCAGGGAACACAGATAAAATGGATACCGTAACTGGTGGGCAAATACTTTGCAACTAATTTCAAATCTATAGTGATGAATCTAGAAACCCATGAAAATTAACTAGTTCCAGGGTTTTAGTTTGAGCCATTATCCAATAACCAATCATTTAAATTACTAGCAAACTAAGCAAACCTATACAATTTCCCAGTAAACACAAAACATAAATCCAAAACTATGCGACAATATTACCTCCAAAATGAGTGTCTCCGTTTGGGGAAAGCCTAAAAAACTCCATTATCAATAGTCAAGATACTGACATCGAATGTACAACCACCAAGGTCAAAAACAAGGATGTTCTTCTCTCCACTCGTTTTGTCAAACTATAGGCAATAGTTGTTGCAGTTGTCTCGTTGATGATTCTTGCTACATTCATCCAGCAAGCACACCAGCATCTTTGGTAGCCTGTCTCTGAGCATCATTGAAGTATGATGTGAATAGAAAACAATAACTAATCAGCCACATTTCAAATCCACACATTAAAATTGCAAAAACAAATGGAATCAAACATGTTCTTACCAGGTACGGTAATGATGGTGTCTTTTATTTTCTTTCCTCTGTTGTGGCTAGCACATCTTCCTCTTCCTCATCACCCCAATTGCTCCGCTGATTAAGGGAGTCACTACTGCCAGGACTATCAGTAATGGGAGTTTCCTCGACTGAAAACCGTAATCTCTCCATAAGGTTTTACTATCTCCGCAATAAATTCACTCCAATAAATACACAAATCACACTCTCCACTGCATGATCAAATCAAATACTCAACAAATCTAATTTAATCAAATCTATAATAGTGAAGTTAGTTAGTTCTGACTTACTTTCTTCTGATAAGCCTTTTGATATCAAATTCATGAGATTAGCAACATGATTTCTACATGTTCGTTCTTGTAAACACCAACACATGAATATGTTGTACCAAGATCAATACCAATTAGTGTTCCTAATTTTGTTTTGTTGTTGTTGCTTACTCTTTTGCAATGGTGATTACACATATATATAACCTGAAAAATATAAACAAATTGAAATCAAAAATAAGATCTGATGGGTAATAGAAATTCAGATGCTTATATTACAAATATGACGTTATAATTTTGATCAGGATTAAGGATCGAGAGATATATCAATTTAAAAATGAAATCTAAAATCCCCATGAGAATTTTGTCGAAAGATTTTCAAAAAATTTAGTTCAAGAGGAAGACAATGAACATAAAATTATAGACCTCTGCTCTAATTACGAATCGGAGAAGAAATTCGAATCCCTTACCCACTAAAATAATTTTTTGATAATTAATAAGTGCCAAATTTTCAATACCCAATTTACATTAGTAAATCGAATTATACACGTACGTATACCGTTCCGAACTACTGCCGAATAACGAATCGTTGACCGAATTGTTGACCGGATTTGAATTATCCGATTTCGTATAATACTCGTACGTTTGTCGTTCCGAACTTGTATCCGTACCCCGAATTGCTAACTAGGGGCCATCGTTCAAGATCTTGTACAGAGGCAAGACGAGAAGAAGAAAAAGAAGACGAAGAATTTGTTCCATATAAATCTTTGCAAGAATCCATTTTAGTCCATGATAATTTTAGAATAATTCCATATAAATCCATGCACTTATAATTCCATATTAATCCATATATTTCATTTAAAATGAAAACCACATTTATCCATATAAAATTCCTAATGGAATACACCCTTGTTAATATATTTGAAGTGCGGTTAAAGGCAGGCCCTCACCCACATCTAGACTTTGGCATTTCACATCCATAATCCTGGATAGAACCCAAAAATAAAGTACTCAGCATAATAAATATCCAAAAATGGAAGTAGATGACAGTGTCCAACCATACAATACTAAAGCTGAGAAACCAGCATCACACTCTGATGAAAGAATTGAATGCAAAAGCATCAAAAATGTTATCATCCTAATTCATGAAATTAGCAGAATTTTACTCAAAAGCTTTTGATAGGCATTTTCTGAAAATCAGTGCACAAACCTTCGGCTGCTGACAGCAAAGTGGATGAAAGTAATTTCAATCGCAATCAGGGGCTAAGTATAACCTGTCAAACAATTCTCACTGGTACAAACCACACAACAGCTTTGACAACATTCCGAAGTTGAATTTTAAAAACAAAATTAAAATGCAAAGGCTGTGATAAATATTGAGATGAATTTTCACTTTAACAGATCATTATGATAGATAGAATTTGAAAATCAAGTACAAGCAGAGAAGGGTTAGCACCCTGCCCCATTAGATAAAAACTTAAGCCAGTCGAAAGTACATAGTTTACTTGTGGAGCTCCGCTCCCTGGAAGAAGAAGAGTACCAACATATCCATAACAAAGCTCTACTACATAATAACGAACAACATAGGAATATACTAGAAAAACTCAATATATAAATTTCGCAAAGATATCCTCATCAACATTGCTTCTACCTGTAACAGATTCCATGTAATCTTTAACATATTCTTCGCAAGCATCGTCATCAGACACAAACGTAGAAAAAACATTATCAGCTTCCTCTGGAGAATCCCCCAGTAGTAATGCATCTTTGCTCCTCTCCAACATTAGTAATTCTCTGCTCAATGCCACAATTCGCGAGCTACACAGATTCGGACGCTGAAAGGCCTCAAGAGTGCAAGCTATTTTCTTCTCCATCCCATCCAACATAAAAGCTACATCAGCCTCAGTAATGTTGATATACTGAGAATTCATCTTCTTAACCTGTTGTAATCTTCTTTCCACTTGATTCTTACTAGTTTTGTTTTTGAGCCACAATTGGCGACTCTTCTGCAACCAGAATACTTCTGAAGAATAATTGACAGTCATAACCTGGGTTTCTTCCCTTGATTCACCAGTGATCTTGTAAAATGCTTTCGTATGTGCAGCAATGTTTCTGTCAATCATCAACAGCATGCCCTGAAGATCTTCGTCAGCATTACAATCAGTTAGGGTTCCATTGATTAGATCTTCGTCACCATTACAATCAGTTAGGGTTCCATTCATCAGCAATTCTTGTTCTTCTTGTTCCTTGATGCTCCTCCTCCACTCTAACCTGATCAGAATCTCGCACAAAAACATAATACCCCAATGTCTCATGCCAAATAAGACCCCAGGATTGGTACTTGCTAGTTCCCTATTGGATGAGAGATTGTGCAAAATTTTAAGAACATCAACAATTTCTTTACCTATGTCAGCAATTGTGGTTGTTGTTCTTCTTCTTTTTGAAGATCCCTGCATTTCTTCATCTGATGATCCCTGCTTTTCTGCATCTGATGATCCCTGCTTTTCTGCATCTGAATCTTCTTTTCCTTCAATTAGGGTTTGATAATTAGGGCAAAGTACTTCTCGCTTACTTTCCAACTGAATTAAGCGACTTGCTAATTCAGAGATACGCTCATGTGTTCTATTGACCGATAATTCTGCCCAAGAATCATCAACATGAACAGATATCGGTGAATCTGAAATTAGGGTTTCAAAAGCTCGAACTCTCTCCTTCTCACTCATAATTAACAGTTGTTTAGGATCAATAACCTCCATTTTCTGATGACCAAGATCAATAATCTTCTCTTTTTGATGGTTGTTTGTTGATAGATTTTGGAAGATCTAGGGTTTCGCCTCCTTTATCTTTCTCTCTTCTCTGGTGGCTTCATTTAGGTTCGGTTCTGCTTTTAGCGAGTACTTATACTCCCCCAATCAGGGGGTGTAAACTGTGCCGGGACGGGACAGCCCGTACGAACCTAGATTTTGGTTCTCCAAGTAGTGGGCCGGGAAATGGCAAAAAAAAAGGCGACAATAGCTAGCACATGCCATGGGTAATCTTTGATGGAATCAACTGGGAGTTTTCGGTACAGTGGTTAGGAAAATAATTGGGTTCTCTCAAAAAATGCTATAATTTTATCACTAGTGTATCTCTACCAATCGCTAATAAGAGACTACTAAGGATCGGTGAAATAGTGATTCGACTCAGTATTAAATCAGTTTGCAATTTCTTTGAATAATCTCATCATTTTCGTGATCAATCATAGTCTTACTGATCATAATTACAAATTTACATACGCTCTATCATTTAGAACCATTTGTCTTACCATATAGTCATCATATCATACAACATATTTACATGTTTTAACTTAAAACTTATAGCTTTGCGTATGTATTCTCTAGTATTTCTTCTAGTATCTTAAACAGGCAAATAGTTTCATCTAGCTTAGTCTGCAGTTGTTATACATCATGGTTCTTTGTTTATTTTAAATCTACAATCTCTTCTTGGTTTGCCTGATGGAAGTGTTTAAGTTTTGAACGTTTGTATTCAGTTTGATCCTTACATGGATGGTATCGTCCCAATCATTGATGGTTAGGCCATCATCTGTGGTAGTATGTCTCCCCTCGACATGTTGCTCTCAAATGAAGAGACTTGCAACAATATTAGTCAAGAAAGATTATATTAGTCAAGATTTTTTTAGAGAAGCTGGCTTGAAATATTTTTTCTTAAAAGATACTAGTTAAAAATATTATTTGTTAGAAGAGATTATACATTAGTTAGGTAGGCAAAAATACGTCGTCTTCTTCACCTAAAGTGGCAATGAAGCTTGATATCAAAAAGGCGTATGATTCTCTGGATTGAGAATTTATTCGTCATACTTTGCAATACATTGGATTTCCGCAGTAGTTTGTTGAGTACATAATGCTTTGCGTTTCGTCTGTTTCTTATTCTATTATTGTCAATGGTACACCACATGGCAATATCATTCCAAAAAAAGGACTACGACAGGGAGACCTTTTATCCCCGTATATTTTCATCTTATGTGCAGAAGTGTTATCTGTTAATTTGGGTGTCTTGCAGGCTTCACATCAAATACAAGGGCTCAAAATCTCCCGAAAAGCTCCAGAATTTGTTCACTTGATGTATGCAAATGATTTACTTCTATCATTTATACAGATATGGATACCTGTAATGCTCTCAATACACTCTTGGCATCGTATTCGACATTAGCTGGACAACACATCAACCGGGCAAAGTCAACCATCATCTATCATCCGAAACTTCCCTCGGAAAAGATTGAAGCACTTCAGAAATTCTTTCACGTTGCAACCACACATATCATTCCTATATATCTCGGAGTTCAGTTTCCTAATGGGAGATCCTCGTCAACTAGCTACTCTGAACTTATCAACAGATATGAGAGAAAGACCAAAGGATAGATGTTCAAATGTCTCAACCCAGTTGGACGGCTAACACTCATCAATACTTCACTCACTCCAACTGCAAATCATATTATGCATACCCAGCTGCTTCCGGATAAAGTGCATCGGAAAATTGACCAAATAACTCGGAATTTTTTTCTGTGGACACGATGGCAATAACAGGAAACTACACACACTTAACTGGAGAAAGATTGCGCAACTGAGGAGACAGAGAGGACTGAGTATACGAAAGTCCCAAGAACACAACAAAGCGCTCATGTTGAAACGAGTGTGGCAGCTTCACCAACAACCACATACTCTTTGGAGTAAGCTTTGCCACACCAGATATCTTCAAGATAAATAAACTCTCCCTGCCTTGCCTAAACCACCGTCAACAGCGAGCCCTTTGTGGAAAAGATTGGTTAAGGTTTCTTCATTTCTTCGTGAGCATGCTTTCTCAATCATTGGAGACGGAGTAAATACGACAGTTACGGATAAATGGATTCCACTACAATCAGCATCTGAGGCCAGGGGAAATTCGCTGCTTCCAGGCATCTCAGTTTCCACTTTGATCCGACAAGAGACGAGAACCTGGGACCACCAGTTGATCTTTCACTTATTTCCTGAAGATACGACACAACAGATCCTTGCGATTCACCTCCCTCAACAGAGTGATAAGGACAGAATTATTTGGCATTTTACAACATCGGGTCATTATTCTGTCATGACGGGATACCAGGCTTTAATTGACTACAACGCGGATGGTACATCAACCATTGCACTCTCGACTGCAGAATTTTTAGAGCGCATCTGGAAATTCTCGTGTTCATATAAAATCAGGCTTTTCTTTTGGAAAACCATCAACGAGTCCAATCCAACATTTAATGTCCTCAATGCCCGAAATATGATGGATTCAGGAATCTGTGCAAGCTGCATCACCTTTAGAGAAACTACTAACTATTTATTGTTTAAATGCAATTTTGCAGCTGAAGTTTGGCAATTAACATGGGATTTTCTGCTACAATCCTTATCTCCAACGACGACGACTCACCAACTTCCTACGACTTTAACCGAGTTGCTCCACATTCATGTCCCAGAACCACAACAAAATTTACTAGTCTACACGGTGTGGCATCTCTGGCTTGCTCGCAATGATCGACTTTACAAACGTGTTGCGCATACATCCCGACAGATTTTTCAGGTCATTGTGGTATTATGGAAGGAATTTGAATGGTCAAGAACCCACATCATACCATTCCTTCTTGACGTCGTTTCTCCACCGCTCAACACAAGGCCCCAACCAACTATCACAATCCAAGTGGCATGGCAACCTCCACAGCATGAATGGGTCAAAAATAACATGGATGGGGCGTCCAAAGGCAATCCAGGCACTGCGGGAATTGGTGTTATTGCTAGAAATGCTATTGGGAACCTACTACAAGCAATGGCAGTTTCACTGGGAATCTCCACGGCAATCACTGCAGTATCCTGGGGTCTCCTCACAGCGGCACAAATGATTCTCCGTCATGGCTGGTAGAAAGTTTGGGTTGAGGTTGATTCTAATTAATCCATGCTCCAAATCCTCTAGAATGGACAATTGGATGCACCTTGGCATTTAAGAGGTTTGCTTTTTGAGGCGGTATAAATTCTTCAACGGGTCCCATCACTTCGAATCACTCATGCATATCGAGAGGCAAACCGCGCAGCAGATGAATTGGCCAATGAGGCAGTTCGACGACAGACGCGAGATCCAAAGAATCCTTGAATAGTTATATGGGACGCAGTCACACCCCCGTTCTTGCATCAGATCTTATTTAATGATAGAATGTGTGTTACTACACCAATAGTTATACCTTCCTGTCTTCCGAACTAATGAATAAAATATGACCTTTCCTTAAAAAAAAAAGGTAGGCAAAAATAAAATAATTTAGAAAAAAAATAATAAATGGTAAAAAGTTAATAATATTAAAAGTTATATTAGGAGAGAGATCTAAATAAAATATTAATGCATTGGTTAGTGGAAGGGTAAAATAGTGAAGTGACTTTATATTATCATATGAACATTATCTCTCTTCTCAATTACAGTTGTTTACTTCCTATAAAAAAATAACTAATCATTGGATGTTATCGGTGCAAAAAATAACCTTCACTAGTAAGGTTTGGTACTACTTTATTAATTACATTGGATGTTGTCGGGTAACGCCCAAAGATGTCATCTCAATGATAGACACTTGGAAGATCAATAAACTAAAGGAGAAATATGGAATAATATGGCCTATGGTTCCATTTGCTATTGTTTAGGAGACTTAGAAAGAGAGAAGTTCTAGGCGTTATGGAAGTAGATGCAAGACTGAAACTGCAAACCAACAGAAAAACCCCGAGACCTCGTCCATATATGAACACCCTCAGTATTAACGGTATACAAACGATATCCCACTCTTAGACTTCGGACTGGATTGTATCGAGATTGAATTAACCCTACAAGCAATTCAGCTACCAATGTGCTCCTACGTCTCTTGGCTCCCGAAGAAACCTACTTACTTGATTCCCCTAGCCGACGTCCTTTACATGCCTAGGAGTTGCTCCACTTCCCTTCGTGAAGACTAACGCTACCCTGCCTCTAACAGGACGCCTAAAAGTATCCAAGTAATTAAAAAAGAATATGATTGTGATTTCCTTTAGACTTAAAGTCAAGGTTAATGGAAATCGGTTTTACTGAATAAGGCTTATTGATCTAGCCTAAACAGTTTTACCTCCTAACGCTTGACGAACTTAGTATGAAACCTAGTTCGTGAATTTTCGTTACGGAACTTCTAGGGTTTATGATACAAGATCTACCTTACGAAGTTTCTATCAAATATTGGTCGTGATAAGATTGAAAGAATTCAATTGACCCAAGATACAGGATCAGGAATCTGACTTCCGACCTGTGCTTCACGATCCTCAAGTGAAGTCTTTTCAATAGTCGTAGTCCAAAAGGACTTCGAGATGACGACCAACCTTTATGCAAGGATACATAGATGTGTAGAGGATTGAGATTGTATCTTGCAGAAGGTCATCTATTTATAGTGATCACCAAGGGAGGCTTCGCTTAAAAGTTAAGCAACCTTGAGTAGGGCTCAAGCAAGTTCCGGAACTAAAAAAGTCCATAGCATGAAACCCATTCTCAATCTTCTTCTAAATTTGGACTAGGCCAAAAGTTAAAGAGGACTCAACCTTGATTGAAGGTTTGCGACTTCTGGTCCAAAACATGTATGAACATCGCGTGGATTAAGTAGTTGAATTCCATGGGCTAAGTAATGACAAGTCCGTGAACTAATCATTCTAAAACCGAAAACTCCATAATATGAAAGTTGAGAGTTTTCCATGGCTTATGTGTACGCGTTCACAGAGCTTTCTTTTGGAGTTCGGGAGAAACCTTGAACTCGTATGTACGCGTTCATACAGACTCACTCGTTCTCAGGAATGCCTTTTGCAACATATGTACGCGTTCAACGTTGAGGTCATTGTAAGGGTAGAAAATACCTTTACGACATAAAACATCTGAGAAGAGAAGCTAGATAAATGAGTAAGGCAGAGATGCAGGAGATCAGCGTGATGGAGACCTCGGCGACATATCACCTCGGCGAGTACATGAGGAGTGAAGAGCGGTATTGGTTAGCGAGAGAAGACACGTCACTATGGGTAGTTGAGAAGTAGTTGCGCATTTAAGAGGAGTCAGAACGGATACATTGTCAGGTTGACTAGTTGACTCAGTGGAGGATGCGTCATCGATCTTATCTACTAAAGATTCGGTCGTAGATGTTAGTAAAGTAAGGATGAGGTCGCCGATGTATGTGTATCGGCGAGTCAGGAAAAATTAGTGTCAGTCTTTGGATGGTTGTATTCGTTGTAATCCATTATGTAAAAGGTCTATAAATAGCGAGCGAACCTACTGGAAAAGGGGTTGGACACATTTCAGATTGGTCTAGAGAGAGGAAAAGTATTACACTTGCTCTCCATAGCCCAAGGCTGAAATTAGGGTTCTTATTGAGAGATTATACTTAGAAGATTGGCAAGGTAAGAGAG
>JAJJMA010087235.1:0-12243 GCA_023529015.1 Papaver nudicaule
TTCTCGACAAACTAAGATACTCTTATCATTGTATGGAGGACGTTCGCGACTCTCGCAAGAATGAAACTCAAAGGAATTGACAGGGCCGCACAAGCCGTGGAGCATGTGGTTTAATTCGAAGCAAAGCCAAGAACCTCACCAGGACTTTAAGTGCCCTTTAAGTCAATCAAACGGAGAGAAAACTAATGAACATTGGGCCCAGTAACAATTACTTCTTCACTACTAGTATATGGCAAGCTGGCAAGTGGCAACACATTAAGATCAATCAATTGTTCTTTTCGTGAGCAATAAAGTAGAACAAATAAATTACATGAAAAAACACTAGAACCCGTCTTAGTAAAATAATACCGCCTGAAATTTATGAGATCAAAGTCACGAGTAATGATACGTTGACCGCCAGAAATCTATCAATTTATCTCGAAAGACATCTAATGTGCGACTGATTCATAGGATATGGTGCGATGGAAAGTGCCCAGAGCTAAATTAATCTGTTTCTGGCTGGATAATTTCCGGGATATAAGAGGCGGTATGTAGAATTCTCTCAAAGTCACAGAGGGAATTTGCAGAAAACAATAAATGTGTCATAGAAAGGTTACTTTTGAGGGATTGAATAGGAAGAGTATTTTCAGAAGACACTTTGACGTTCAGGAGAAAAACCTGTACAGTAATTAGAAGATGTAAATGAGGTGAGGTTGAACGGAAGGGAAGGTACGGCATCAAAAAGCACAACTGTGTTTCTTCTTAGTTGACTGATACAATCCAGATCATGGACTACTTTTACTCCCCTCGAAAGTAAACAAAAGACTTTCCGGTTTTACCACAGTTGCTAAGAAAATAATCATGCAGGGTGATTTGCAAGAGTCTGGAAATAATTTTCTGACCAAATGACTGTTAGGTGAAACAAACACGCATCAACTGCACAAGCTGAACGATATTCGCATCATATATAGAAACGAGCCTATAGCAATGATACACCTTGTTAACTTACAGTGAGAAATTTAAAAACATTTTCCCTAGATGTTTGTTACAGCAGTTCATAACTTCATATATACTTCAAACGCATAACATAGCAGTAAATAAGAATGAAAAACTTATAACACGCTGATAACATACAGAAATAATGTCGAAGTACGCCCCTTTGCATACGCTTATAATACACTAATACAGGAGCACAACATTGTTATTACCTCCCCTCACCAATAATTTCGTGCAGCCTAGGTTGATTTGCTGCTGGTGACTGGTCTCTGCCAGCGATCATGCTGGTATCAGTTGATGTGTCGAGTTGGGTATTTGTAGTTTTTGATGCGAACGATAGTGAATTCTCATCGGTAATAAAGGAGCTCATATCACTGAACTGCCAGTCTGTGATATAACTAGGTTTTGACGTAACAGTGCTTACTTCAATGTCACCTGACAGCATACCCACCACACGAGACATTGATGGTCTTAGCCCCGGTGATGACTGGGTGCACAAAAAGGCCACTCCAATCATACGCATAGCTTCTCCTTTGTCAAAATCAGTTAAGGATGGATCGACCAGTTCCAATGCACGGCCGTTTTCATGTAGACTCCACGCCTACGAAGGTTTAGCACATCAATTAAATTAGTTCTTGAACTAAAGATGTTTCCGAAAATACTTATTTCCACCACCTAATTAATAGGATTCACAATAATGTCAACATTAATCAGGGAATATTTTGTTATTTTGTTTTGCTGTGATGGTCTCTTCCCCATGCACATAGATCCTCCAACTGTCCGGTGAATTTCTATAACCGCGGAGTTCCTTATAATTCCACCGAACCTTTGATTGGGACGGATTAAATTTTTCTGGAGGGATGGAAACAGGACGAAATACAAGTGGCACCACAAAGTAATCCCAGACACCTTTAAGTAAATATAATATTTAACTTGTGATCTTACCCATTCCAGAAGATATATTTTATCTTGGTCCAAGGTTGTGTCAGTATTTGGTCGTCCACTGACAATCTCCAGCGCAACAACCCCAAATCCAAATACATCAGCCTTCTCCGTAAGATGTCCACGCATGGCATATTCTGGGGCAAGATATCCTCTTCAAGAGACAGAAAGATGGTTACTTTTATATAGTTCAAATAAATTTCACGCAATCGAATGGTGTAGTGAAGTATGTGAGAAAGCTTACATTGTCCCTGCCACTCGGGTACTAATATGTGTTTTTTTATCATCATACAACTTTGCCAAACCAAAATCTGAAATTTTGGGGTTTAGATCAGTGTCCAGAAGAATATTACTGGCTTTGACATCTCTATGTACAATTCTTGGTCTCGACTCCTCGTGAAGATAAGCTAGGGCTCTTGCCGCTCCCGAGCAAATTTCATAGCGGATTGGCCAAGTGAGGTGTATGCCACTCTTTCCTGCAATGTGATTGGTTATTAGCATTCATGATCAAGACCACAGTATCCACATATATGAATGTAGGAGTTACTTTATGCCATACCAAAGAGTGCTTGATCTAGGCTTCTGTGCTCGAGATACTCATAAACCAGGAGACGGTTTGCCCCCTCAATGCAGCACCCGTACAATTTCACAAGGTTGCGGTGCTGAACAGAAGATATGGTAGCAATCTCTGCCACAAACTGGCTTTTACCTTGATGAGAAGCTACAGAAAGTTGCTTAACAGCAACTGCTCTTCCATCAGAAAGTGTGCCCTGCAGGTACCACAATTTAATAAATAACTGGACATCGTTGCTAAGATTTCATCAGTTGAAAAAGATACAACCCTATTTTGTTCTTTTCAATATTCTCGTAAGTATCCAGGTACACCATTTATCGCTCTCTATCACCCAGTTTTGACAAAATAACCGCATGTGTATTTAATATCCCCAGTTGGACAAATAAATATACAGAAAAAGTTGGTGCATGTGGAATCTTCCTTGTGTTTGGGAAGAATGATTTTCAGATTCAATTTAAGGTCTTATGAAATCCGTCTTATGGCAGACGGAGTTCCAAAACAAGACGTCCACCATAGACAACCCCATGTTAATGGCTTAAGATCTCCCTTTCAACTCAATTAACTAGTATGATAACAGTAGTCAATTATTACCATTTGCACCGAAAATCATCAAAAAGATCTAGCTGTGGTTCTCTTTATTGGATAATTCATACACTCGTAACTTCGTAAGTCCGAAGCAGAGTCTGAGTAACTTAATCCATCAAGTATTTGTAAGCAAAATGAAAAACTGAACCTTACCTTGTAGACAGATCCAAATCCTCCCTCTCCTAGCTTGTTAGCAGAATTGAAGCCTTCTGTGGCATTTCTCAGTTCTGCGTAAGTATATGTATTTGGCCTGTTCTCTATCCCTAGAAGCTCTGCAGATCAAGATAACATTTGTCAGTACTAGTTTAAATCTCAGAAAAATGGGAGTCATGTACTTATTGAATTAAATCTATCTTTTTAACTTGTATCTATCTTAGTAATTCTTAAGCATTTTTATAGAACTGAATGTTATGGCGACGCAAGAACGTGATTATACTGAATAAAAGTTTAGTTACATATACACATAATTGAACTTCAAACCGTACTCCATATAAGTATCACTTACCTTCTTCTTCATCGATATCTGACCCTTTCCTTCTACAATAAAGCACCGCAAATATGGCAATAATGCTCAAAACCGCAACAGAAACTACAATACCGACAATTAAACCAGTCTTGCTCTTTTTTGGAGCAGTTGGCGGAAGGTTACTGACAGTTGGTTTAAAATCTGACAATGAAATCAAGACTTAGTAGTTGGAGGAGAAGTTTTTGAAACACGTTAGAACCAATATAACTTAATGATGTTAGTTTACCTGGTGTAACACTAATGGCAGAAATGATTGGTCCGTAAGAACCTTGTTGAGGTATGCAGCAAGTCCCTTTCCCGGCCCAGAAAAGATGGATCTCAAGGTAATTCTGAGATACCTGAACCTTGTAATCCCTCTGAACAGCTCTATTAGAGGCTCCACTTGTCTCCTTTCTTATATCAAAGTCCTTTACACGCCTACTCCCCTGAGACAATAACAGATAGACAATATTAATGGGCATCATTGCTACAGTAAGTACACAAACAATTATAAGCTGAAGGTCTTCACAGCTTAACACAGAAACGTTATAATACACTTCGGAATTGGTGCAACCACCAGTATCATTAGTTTGAGATACTAATACTTAAAAGTGGAAATACTACCCAAACTGCCATCAGCTGTATCTATTATCATTGATTAGTCATGTTTACAGTTAATGTGGAGAGTGCACTTCTCCTAGTATGCTTGATTTATATAATACTTAAACAAATTGTTCTCTGTGAGCTTTCTAGTACACATGCATCATAAGTTTCAATGACTCTTGTGTTATTCAAGCTTGAAAGAAAGATTCTGACTAAGTGCGAACAGCCGAGCTTTACTTGGATGCAGTAACATACTTACTAAAATAACTTGCAGAGCTAAGATCGATTACTTAATAACTCTACCTGAAGATAAATATCGAAAACACGTCTTCCAAGACTCTGCCATGTGAGTGAGTTGGGATCAGCATAAACTGTCTCTGCAAATCGCAGGTTGACATTGTATGGTCCGTTCTCAAGACCAAGGCCGTAGTATCTTAACGATCCTCCTGATATCCTGGATGTCTGAAACAGCTCCGAGTCTAAAGTACCCGTAATCTGAGAAAGAGTATTAAAGGTATACGTAGCTCCTACTTTTTCACCAAACAGGCCAACATTGCTAACTGCCCATCTCCTTGAATCAGTAAGATGTAGTGATGCTGCACCAAGAGTTGAGTTGTCTGCCTCAAAATTGATACCACCTGAAGATCTCATATCTGGGCCTCCACACTTAATTGCGAAAGAGGAGTCTGCCGACAATAAAAGTATATATAACCATAAATACAACTGGAAAACGTCAAAAACTGCAGTGTTTGATTATAAAGGTTCACACGGAGTATGAATAGGTGGCAAGCTTTATCATAATATTTGAAGCTTTATCATATTGATAAACTAGAAGCTAGATCCAATTCTAATTAAGGGCAAGAAAATGAGTATGCCAGACAAGCTATTGATTCCAAGAAACCTGGAAAATGATTATGTCCCTAAGATATAACTCCCAACGTACTGTCAGATGATGATAATAATAATCGTTGTTTTTCTCTTGGATGCTTTATCATGTTCAAGGAGTATTACTGTTAGAATCCTGACAATAAGAAACTCTATTGTCATTTTATCTGTAGCGGTTCTCTATTAATAATGGTGTGTTTCCCTTCGAGTTCTCGGGAATGAGCACCGCATGTAATGGATATACGTAATCAGCCTACAGCTTAAAATTATACCTCCATTTTGCACTTTGACTAGGTAATGCTGAAATGCCTTAGTAAAAATCCATGGGAAATTTGGTTATTTGTTGAATGTTGTCTTGTAATGGTGTTTTTCTCACACAGAGAACTATAAGGTTACAGTTTATTTGTTCACATTCTGATTGGTGCTCAAGTTTGAGTTTGATATCAGTTGGTAAAATGAAACAGAATAAGCATTTACAATTGATTGAAGAGTGGAGAAAAGCATGTCATCTAATTAACATCTAGGGTAAAAGAGCTTGGGAACAAAATCGATGGTGACTTACAGCGAGGAGGATCCCCATTGCAAGAAAAATTACGCTGAAGGCAACTCAATCCTAAAGCTGGAGCACTGGACAAAATAAATCCAGAAAAACATATTAATAATTTAAGAGGATAAAAAAGTAATACTCTCGGGAAGGCCAATACAGAGTGTATATACATCTAATTAAGAAGAGGTATCACACAACTTGAGAAAACAAAATGTAACTAGGAATCTGCTGCCTGTATCTCACCTGTTTCGCAAAATATCGCCTGGAAAATTGTTTGCAACCAAATTCCTGCACCACACATCAAGCACTGAGATCAAAAAAAGTTCTCTATATTTCTTTATGTTGCAGGTTCGTACTAAACACATTAATTATTAACATAAGTGCTATTCAACAAATATGTAGAACACCAGATGCTTTATTGCTAAAGATACGCCCAGACACACACACACGCACATGCTAAGTTAGTGTAATATTTTTGCAAAACTGGCTTGTACATGGCTCTCTTGGGGGAGTCTAAGTCACAACTTCCGAATCATGAGATGAGAGGTTAACTGTCCCCTGCACACCTTAGGAGTTTTCAATCAAAGAGACATAATGTTCTTGTTCATGAAATTTGCCTAATATTTCTTGGTCCAAACACTAAGCAAAAATTCCCTCAGAGCTAGCCCTTAGTTAATGTTAGCAACCCGAACCCCCCTCCCCCTCCCCCAATGCTATGACAGTGATAGAATCTGCAACCAATGTTTCCAAAACGCCACATGATAGGAAATATGATATCAGTAGAAAAGCATCTTTGTATCCCCTTTTTTTAGATCCCACAAAAATATCTGATCAAACAAGACCTCAATAAGAAGTACAAGGTTGTTCAGGAGGAACGTTTATTCTGTTAGATTCAAAAAAGACTTTTTATCTTTATTTTTATATAGAATTCAAGAAAACTTTTTACAGCGTTACCTTCGAGGTGTTCTTTGCCCTAGGTGTTGTATTTCTCATCTTTTCTCCTCTGAATTCTTCTTATATTATTCTTCCTACATTGTGTTCTTCACTCTGAATTACCTCCTAACAGAAATCTCCTAACAGCTTATTCTACATTGGGTAATCCTAATTAAAGTAAGAGTTTTGTTTCCCTACTAGGAGTAGAATCCTAAGCTGACTCTAGTTTTTCCCTTGGGAAAAGAATCCTAAACCTTGGACTAATTGGAGTGATTTACCCCTAGACAGGATGGAACTGAAAACGGATCAACTTCCATTTGTTCTCTTCAAAAATAGAGATGGGTGTTCGGTTTTGCCAAATAGGCTATATAAATGGACAGTTATGACCTTTATGGGTATGACGAAGTGTACTGATGTGGACAACACCTCGTTCCACATGAGAAAATAAATAACAAGAGATGTGCGTTCACAAAGGCAGGCACCATAGTACGAAATTTTTTATGTTAAGAACTACACAAAAGAATAAACCTAAACTAGTACTCTGTTTATGCATACATACAGCGATGTGTTCTGCTGGGTTACCCAAGAAGGAAGACTTCCTGATAATTCGTTGTACGACAAATCTCTGCATGAACAAAACAAAAGCACAGTCATTAGCAATGTTATTTAGAGATATATGATTAACAAGTGAAATGATTAAACAAGTATGAGACAAAAAAAAAAACACCTAACAAAAAATATTTGATTCTGGCACAACTTGAACAATTAGTATGTTATGAACTTAAAAGAAACCCCCTGCTCAACCGGCAAAACCCTTATATCAATATAGCAAGGCACGTCAGGGAGGTAGCATGCTCCCAGACCATAGAATATGTACCAATTGCAATGAAGGGAGTGATGAAGTACAGTTTTAACTAAGGATAGAGTGTGAAGACATACACAGTGAGAAGTGTTGAACTTATCTGGGGCGGAATGACACCAGACAAGCTATTGTTTCCAAGAAACCTGCAAATTGAATCAAGAGACGGCCAAAACCCATCGTCATCCAATTTCTAATATGGGTGTATATAACTTGACAATATTGTTCCAAAAAAGAAAAAGAAAAATTAACTGAAAGCAAGATCAATGTATGCTCTTACAAGAAAGAGAGAGAACTCAAAGTGAACAGAGACCCTGGAATCCGTCCAGTTAAATTGTTAAAGCTCAGATCCCTGGTAAGCAAACAAAAACAAGACAATGATATGAAATTTGTTTGTGTATACACAATCACTGTAACATAAAGTATCACAAAGATTTAAACAAGAATTTGATAACTTACAGCCTTTGTAACTTTCCGTACTCTCCCATGTTAGACGGAATATTACCAGAAATCAAATTGTTTCTCAAAACTCTAGCAGCAGAAGAAATATATAGATAAGTTATAGGTAAATTTTAGGAATAGAGGTATTGGGTATAACTGTTGTCTCGAAGAATAATGTCTTACAAGACGGTTAAATTCTTCAAGTCCTTGATAAAATCCAACGATGAGCTTATGTTAGATAAGTCTCCAATTCGCCTACACAATGTAAGATATGTCAGTAAATCCAGATAAGACACGGATCAAGTATCTAATTGTTAAGGGACACTCACAGGTCATTTAACAAAGTCAAACTAGATAAACTAGATGGAATAGGCCCTTCAAAAGAGTTCCCTTCAAATCTCCTGCATACGGAGAGATAGACTTATCAAGAAAACCTGAAGTGAATAAAGCAAATTCTACAGGACATTATATATACTAAAAAATACAATACACAAAATAAAAAAGCAAAAAAATCTTAATGGGTCCAGTGGATAGTATTGAAATAATGCTATAAACAGGTAAACCATCTTACTACGTTCATCGTATTCAAAAGAACGCAAGGCCGCAACCTGAGAAATTTTCCTTAGTTGGGATATTACGCTTAGGAAATACAAAAATTATTGTCTTAGTGTAGACTTATCAATAGTAATGGGATTATCATTTAGCTCAACTACTGTCTACTGTACTACTATGACAATTGCGAAAGTTCAGTTTATCCAAACGCACGCAGCAGCAGATGTTTAATGGTTATTGCTACTATTACTGCTCTTAGATGGACAAAGTTTCCATGCATAAACAAGGTGATAATAACAAAAAGGTTCTTTTTTGTGTTATGATGGTGATAACTTGTGTTTATGGCCAAACACTATAAGCCAGGAATAATTTGTCCCGGTGAAAATTAATAATATAAGCCAACGAATCTTACGAGAATATCACAGAATTTTCTTACAAGGAGGTTAATTTAGACCAATTCCCAACAAAGTCAGGTATCTTGCCTGTGAAAGCGTTATCTGACGCCCACCTGAAACCCAAATGTGTTTTGCTTGTAAGATGACAAAGATTTTTTGCACTGGAGCGAAAATATATAATCAACTAGACAAAGAGGATTTTCAGATCAGGACTCATACATGGTTTGCATCTTTACTAGGCCAGCAAATGTCTGAGGTACATCTCCACCCACTCCAGCACTGTCGATGTAACTGCCCAGTTTGACGATACAACAAAATCAATACAGGCGATATTTGATATTGCTCAAAAAGAGGATGCCGCAGTTTAAAAAATGCACAGAAAACCACTTCAAACATGTCATCAGGAAAAAGATGAACCTAAACCCTGCTACTTGTCACTGGTTTTTGAAAGCAGCTATACATGATCATTCCATTTTAAGGAAGTGTGTGCAAGAGTCAAGTTTGACTTTATCCAAGACTTCTAGTCCAAGCTTTCTTATCACTACAAACTTTATCAGGCATTCTCTCTGATGATGACATAAAACTTACATCTGCTCAAGATTGGTTAAAGACCCAAGCTCCGGAGGGAGTGACCCAGATAAGTTATTTGAACCAAAAGCCCTGTAAAAAAAATAAAAATAAATAAATAAATAGTAGAAACAAGTAAGCATTTTGAATTTTCTATCATATGTTCAACCCAAAATGCACACCTTTTACAGCATGAAGTTATTATTATGTCGATTAAACTAGTTCTACAGGGGCAATCTAAACAGCAGAAAATTTGTTCTCCGTAAAACATTCTTACAGTATTTTTAATTTCTGAAGATTTCCCAGCTCCTTGGGAACAGTTCCGGATAGAGAATTAATACCCAGTGACCTGATAGAGATTTGAAGCAGGAAAAAGTGTTAGCAGCTTGACAAATATCACCAGATATTAGTGAAAACAGATGAAGTTCATGTCTCTTTATCTCATGATGTTCCCGAAAGAAACCAGAAAATGAACTCACAATATTTCTAGCGAAGTTAAATTGCCAAGAAATGCAGGTATGGGACCCGTTAAGAAGTTTTGATCCAACTTCCTGAAGGAAAAAAAAAGTTATAGAACATGGTATTAGAATACACGTTTTCACCGATCAAAAAAAAAATATATACACTTTTTCTAGGCAGACTGTGTTTCATTGCTAGGTCTGGTTTCAACTGATGCAAAAACGCTAAACTGACCTGACGAAGAATATGACAAAAACATACATAATATCTACTATTTATATATAAACACTGGTACAGCGGTATCTAAACAAATCTATCGTGGTGATGCAAAGTGATAGTCAAGACATAATAAGTAGATTAGCATTTTGCAGTAACCATAAATGATGATGGACAAGGTAACTTGCATTAATCTATCAATAGATACTGATATGACTACTTCAAATTCATCAAAGGAGCAAAACCACTTCAGAAGATGTTGTATTTTCTTTCTACACTGCTCTTTACTTGTGTTTTTCTCCTTCTCCTTGTCCCTTCCTCCTCAAAAGCTATTGTTATCAAATTTCATGCTTTCTCAATCTCACTCCTATTATGGAGATTTAAACTCTAAAGGTTGCTCGAAATTCATCTATCTCTGAAATTCAATGATAAAAAGTAGGCCTTAATAACTGAGTAGTCAACTATGCATTATCTATAATCAATTCTCTAGTATACATTGTATCAAATAAGTTTTTGGGAACCATTGGAGAGCCTTAAGATAATGGCACACTAGTGGAATGAAAGATCTTTGTCCTGCTATTCTTATCAAATAACAAAACCCTATATTGACATCATTCATTGAGATAAGCAGCACGTCATGAAAGAAATGCATAAAAAATGAAATAAATGAGCAGTTCCCTACAGAAAGATGAGAGAAGTCAAATCTGCGAGCTCTTTTGGAATCACGCCTTTAATGCTTGCTGCATACACCCTCCTGAGCACATCAAACCAATCAGATTGCATTAAGAGTACAGTGAACAATTATGCCAACAGTGTTATTCACAACTAAAGGGTACCTATATGCGAATGCAAAAATCAACAGATAAAAATCAGTAACAGTCGTCGAGGTTATTTTACTCTTCAATTATTCTCTCTCACTGTTAGTTTCTCCTCTTTGTACATATACATATCTTCCAACACTAGTCACATGCTCAATATGAGACTAGTGATTAATTTTTTTTTTGTTTTTGAAAAGGCGAGTGAAGGGTTTCTACAAGATCAACAAACTTTAGGTATTGAAGGTCAGATCCCTGGACTGTCACTATTTTGGTTAAGAGTAATGGAACTATAATTTGAAAAACCAAACGGAATCATGTAATAGACATTAAATAGATTCAATCAAGTACGACAAAGATGAGATCAGGAAACATACAGATGAGTAATATGGCAAGATCCATTAGTGGTTCCGCAACTGCATTTGATCCCCGGGTTGAAATTGGGGTTGTCCTCTATACCAGTTTGGTCTGTTGCAAGTCCACTGCACGGTTCCCCACTTATGTTCCACAACGAACCAGCTTTGGTATTCCATTGTTGGAAAATGGAATTCAAAGCTCTCGCTGGTAAACAAACAAACAATATGGAAGATAACGAATTAATACTACATTTTAGGTCAAAATTGGAAACTATGAAATCGAAATTTAAGACTTACTCCATCAAACTGATGGAAATGGAATTATCCTGGTCGCCATTAATCCTGGTTTGAGCTCTCTCTCACAGGATGAGGAGAATCTATCCTAGTAATGGATGGACTAAAAGGTGGTCGGCGTTAAAGAAAAGTCTGTCTTTGTTATGGGGTAACTTGCGAAATTATCAAGATTGACTGTCGTTTTCTATCAATTATCAATTAATTCAACTCGAAACCTCAACAGATACCAGTAGTACTTGATTGTTATGAGCTACTAGAAGCATATGGAATTGATCAAAATCAATCCGTTCAGTAATGATTGATTTTCAGCTACTCGAAGCATATGAACTCGATCTTACCATTGCCAATTCATTTTATAATATTCAATCCAAAAGAATTAAAATAAAATTCCATCAAAAACAATTACCAGTTAAGAAGAGCAGTAGAGAGTATATATATATATACCTTCGACTGGATCAAGAGTTTGAGCTTCTGCTATGTTGAACAACAGCAGACTACTACTGATGACGAAGAGGAAGAAGAAGTAGTAGAAGACGGATGCTGGCTGAGAATTTCTTCTATCCATAGCAAACTTCATTTCATCTGATTACGTAACTTTAAACGAGCAGGTAGACAAAACAATGAATGAATTCTCTCAACAATATTAGTACTGAAATAGCAGGGAGGGAGAGAGCTAGAGGTCTTTTTGAAATAAGAGAGAGAGAGAGAGAGAATGATTATAGGATGAATGGGTCCTTTTG
>JAJJMA010087246.1:0-14126 GCA_023529015.1 Papaver nudicaule
ATTAGATATTATCATATATTGAGATTTTATGTGAGATTTTAAAATAAGTTGGAAAGTTTCTTGGTGGGGCCAGAATCAACCAGAAGCTCCGGTGAATGTGAGCAATTAAAAAAACTCTGTTATTATATATATAAATTTTCATATTAGTCTCTCGATAGGGATTAGTTTTATATATTTTTTTTTCCAAATCTCCCCCCCCCCCCCCCTTTTAAGGCGCGCAACACTTTCTTAAAAACAGGCTAACTAATTTGGTTTGCGCACGTATTTTTGGTTGGCACACGTATTTTTGGTTCGCGCACATTGAATGAAAACCGTCTGATTTATATTTGTTTGGGTTTGGTTTGGTGAAGGAAAAAGACAGAGCCTTTAGATCTGTTTAGATCTGTCGTCCACGGAAGGTCCTAGGTACCGTTTAGTTTGGAAAACTATAGAATAGAATTTTCAAACAAATAAGTAGTTTTCTTTTCTCCTTTTCTTCCTTCGATAATTACAAGAAACTGCCGTTCTCAAATTTGACCTAACCCCTGAATTGAATGTGTTCTTGGTCGATAGCAAAAAAAACCTCTCTTCACATCTTCTTTCTGAATCGAATATCTCACATATAAAGAACTAACCATATCAAGAGCAAATTGGAGATTAATCGTACATATAAATCAAATGTGTGAAGTATATTGTAGAGATGTAGTATGGAAATTTGACTCACGACGAAAAAACTGGCAGAAAGGAAAAATGTTGGCACTGTACTAGACCATATATGAGGTCAAACAACCACTAAAATGGATGCTGAAAGTGGTCTACTCTGGTACAGCTTTGCCGACGTGCAATGCACGTGCACTCAACTTGTGATGATAGTCAAGGCTACAATGATGATGGTCGTGATGGTGAAATAATATGGAGAAAAAAGACTGCCAAGTATTATAGATCATGTTCATCAATAACCAAATCCCATAATAATGATTAACAAAAGCAAAGCACTATAGCATAATCACAAAAATGAAATTATAATTTCAAACTAGAATTAGAAAACAATATTGAGCCACAACCTCCAAGTATTACGGATCGTTTTCTTCAGTAAATTTATTGTCGAGTTATACATAGTGTTCAAAAATGATATTACAGCTAAATAAACACCTTCAAGTATGTTTATTCCTGTACACCAATTGCAGATGAAAATATTGATATATTTTTATTGTTAACGCATAGCTCGGTTGAACCCCCTGGCGTTGCTATCTCAAGTCAGTTGTCAAGTTTAGTTGACGAGAACTCAGTCCTTGATTATATCTACAATATCAGTTCGGACTAGGATAGGTTTGGTATTCGAGACGAAGACCATTGAAGATGAAGACCGGAGTTTACACACTTGATATATTCATCGTCCTCATTAAAAGGTTAGAAAGGTTTTCCTTTCGGTTTCGTATTTACCATTCTATCAATTAAAATAGTCTATGATATTGTTTATAGTGATCTCGAATGATCAAAGACTAGTTCTCTTAGCATTTAGATCATTAAGTCATCAATGCATAAGTAGAATGTGGGAATAGAGCTACTTCTTCAATTACACTTGAACATCGTACACGTTCATATGCTGGAAGGGAAATTCCTGAACTCATCAGTTTTTCATGAAAGCGTTCATATACGAGTTCTGATATTCCTGAACTCTGAAAAACTGCACATGAACGCGTTCATACAAGCCATGGATAAAAACTTCTAAATAGAGTTTCTTGTCTTTTGTGAATGGATTTTCGAACTCGTTCACAATAAGGCCCATGGAGCTCTTGTCCGCAATGGTCTTTACGTTCGTGTATACTTGCATGGACTCCATAGCATGGTCTACTTGCTTAGCCATTGGTATCCTTCGATTTGATCAAGGCGAGTCTTCTCACGACCTTTAGTTTTTTAGAAGAAGATTGAGTTGGACCTCATGGACTTTTCTAAGTTCGGAAACTGCTTGAGCCTTACTAAAGGTTGCTAAAATTTAAAGCAAAGCCTCCCTTGATGATAAATATAAATAGATGACCTTCTACGAGATACAACCAATCCTATACACAACAACCAATCCTCTACACATCTGTGTATCCTTGCATAAAGGTTGGTCGTCATCTCGAAGTCCTTTTCTTGGACTACGACTATTTGAAAAACTTCACTTGGAGATCGTGAAGTACAGGTCGGAATTAATATTCTTGATCATGTATCTTGGGTCGATTGATTTGTTGCGGTCAATTCAATAAAAAAGGACCAAATATTTTTATAGAAGCTTCGTAAGGCTGCACTCGGTGTTTTAAGTCCTAGAAGCTCTATATCGCAATTCACAAACTAGGTTTAATACTAAGTTCGTCACGCGTTACGAGGTAAAGCTGTTTAGGCTAAATCAATAAGCCCTACTCAGTAAATCGATTTCCATTAACCTTGACTTTAAGTCTAAAGGAAATCACCTATCGTATTCTTTGTTGAAAGACAAATCGAGTACAACCAGGTGTCCTGTTAGAGGCAGGGTAGCGCTAGTCTTTACGAAAGGAAGTGGAGCAACTCCTAGGCCTGTAAAGGACGTCAACTAGAGGAAGCAAGTGCATAGGCTTCTACGTGAGTCAAGAGACGTAGGAGCACAATGGTAACGGAGTTGCTTGGAGGGTTAATTCAGTGTCTATACATTCCAGTCCGAAGTCTGAGAGTAGGCTGGCGTCTGTATTCGCTTAATATTGTGTGTGTTCGAATCTAGACTAAGTCCCGGGGTTTTACTGCCGGTTGCGGTTTCCTCGTTAACAAAACTTCTGGTGTCTTGCTTTACTTTTTCCCTTCCACATTATATTGTCTCTGATCTATATAATTAAAGTATCGCAAGTTTTTTGATTCAAACCCTTGAGTGAATCCATCTCTATTGAGATCTACAAGAACTTGTTCTTGTTAGGATTCGGTTCTTGAACAAAGAACTGTACTCGGGTTGTTACTTGAATATTGATTTGTGATATCGTTCAAGTAACCTAATCAATCATCACAAATTCAAAAGTTGGTGGTATATCTCGGTATCTCCTCATTTTCATTTATGATTTTTAACCATTAAAAAGCCTTCCATTCGTCTCAATCTACACAACCTACCAAATGGAAAATGATACTTCAAACCCCTTTCCTAATAATATAGCGTCATTTATTCCCAAATTGTGACATTTTTATTTGTTTCCTAATGCAAAAAAATATGTTGATAGCCGATTTGATTCACTCGCCTTCTTACATAGTAAATAACCATTAACTAGAATGGAATTCCTATAAGTGTCGAGAGTAGGCGCAACATTATAATACAATGAGCGCATATAGAAAAATTACCGTATGTGGAATTTTTAGATTCGATATATACACTTATTGCAGCACGCGGGTTCGACCCTGGTCCGGACTCGGGGTGTTACACTTATAAGGATAGAACAATAACCATCATCGTCTAAGGCTTTATAACATTCTGACACATAAAAAGATTTGCTTCCATGGTGCTATATATTGTTATCACCACCATTTCCAATATTAAAAGCCGAAATCATACTGAGAAGATGAATAATATCCGTCGCTTCTTCATCTTTCGATGGCCTACAAACAACAAAATACAAGATATTTCCGTTGTTGCTGTCTAATTGTGCATAATAGCATCATGCAATTACTAATCATGAAAGAGCGGGAAATGATGACATCATAGTTTGACCATTATTTAACCATGATCTTTCTGGAAAAAACATCTGACTCCACTATATATATAGTAACATGCACTATAGTATTCTTCTCCACCTGTCTTCTACATTTCAAAATTCGAGCCCAAAAACTTTTGCCAATAGCTTTGTTAGATGGACTATGAAAGAATGTTTTCTTTGACCACTCCGAAGTGCACTTTCTGTATTTCTAAAACTGTATCATATCCATCTAGTATGCAATGACTTATTCATAACCCATAATTTTTCTATTCCAACTCAGTTTTTTGTTAGACTTCTAATAGATGATAAATTTTTTAAACTTTTGGCTGGAAACATACTATTTCCAGCCAACCCATCTTTTTTATCACTTCTGGTTGACAATGCCTCATAAGAACTGTCTCATTATCCTTTGCATTTGCTTCTCAACTGAAACCAGAATCTGAAATAAGGATTAAAGTAGTATATAGGCAAACTTGAAAGCACATTCTTAATTAACATGAGCCTAGCTCTCTTAAATAAGTATTGTCGCTGTGATATACATATCTTCTTATGAAATCTTTAATAATCACATCCCGCACACCCACTGCCTAATCTTTCTTCCTAAAGATATACCAAGATTCTTTATTTTAAAAGAAGTCACTGGACAACAAAAAATGGTGGCCCTATCAACAACATTAGTTGCATCACCAAATACCACCAATATGCACTCTTTTTAAAGATAATTTTCAAGCCATAAATTAGTTCAAAATCAAGAAAGATACTATATTTTAAGATTCCTAACCTGCTCACCACCATCATCCAGAAAGATAATGAAATCATTTGCAAATTGCAAAGATATAATATCATTTGCACCACAACATGTTTAAAACGAGAAATCAAGCGCATAGAACTAGCGAATAGAAACATAGAAATCAAGTCACCTTGCTTGATACCTTTGCTACTTATTTTTTTTATGGTAAAAACAATAAAGTATATTTATGGTGTATGTGTGAGATGTATTATACAAGAATGAAAGATCAAGTTCGAACACTGTTAGCCTAAATCAAGCACATTGATCTTCTCAGCAATGCGCAGTCGCAATGAGAGGATCATGGTTAGTTTAAGGGAGGGGAACAAAAGGATAAGAAGATGATTAAGTGTAATTCAATGGAGGTTAAACTACGGTTTTTATGGAGTTTATTGGGCTCGGTATAGTTTATGTTATTCACTTATGAAGAACTTTCGGTATAGTCTATTATCTCTGATAGAGTTATCAAGATATATTGTTGTGTTGAAAGTGTAAATAGAGAAGGCTATATACAGAGAACAAAGTTATACTTTAACCCACAATTAGTGTAATGGATTGGGCTATCTGAAGTATGGGGGATAACAGTTCATTGAAGAGATAAAGATCAGGAATTCCACCTACTTTTCTTGATAATATCCACATTTCCAAATTCAAATTCTTCTTTCCTTTGTCGTAGACCAAAAACCAAAACCTTAATTTACATCCCCCCCATGTGACTAGTTTTTCGCTATTATGACATGCATGTTGTACCAGTGTCTGGTTCTAGTCAAGTTGACCGAGAACAAATATTGTGAGGTGGCTATATTTGATCGTTGAACTCAAATGTATAAGTCTGACTATAAACTGTATGGTGAGGTGAAGAGAGATATAGCGATGTCTCACCTGAGTTAGGCTAGAGAGATAGTGCTGACCGATCCCAACTAGTTCATAGGCATCCATGACTAAATGAGTCATATCTTTGACTAGTAATTCTTACGTAGAGATAAGTTGAAAATAGTTTCGATGAGAGAATGAGATAAGTTCGGTTGATAATTTTTTTTTGCGTAATTCATGGAAAATGATTATCAAGGAAGACTTTAACTAGATTCGTTGAAGAATTGGTTTTCTCCAGCTGTAAGTTCAGTATGAACACGTGAATATAGGGATTGTTGTTTAGTCAAGATGAAGCTAAAGCAAACTCTAGAAGAATTAGTTGAATAGGTTAACTAATGGGCCCCCTTACTGAGCTTGTGACTAGTTTATACATAGGACTTGTTGATGATCATGAGCCCATCTATCCAAGTGTGGGCTTGTTGATGAGCATAAGCTTATCCATCCGGGTGCGGGGTTTTTGATGAGAATGAGGGCATCTACCCATGTGTGCTAGGGTTCATGAGAGAACATCATCTATCCATTCACATGGAGCCAGCAAGTGAATATAAAATGAATGAGTATGATTCGACTAGCATCGATGCTTAGTGGGGATCTGTGCCACTAATAAGGCGGAGAGAAATCGCGCCAATAAAACTAGGGCCCATGAGAGAGTAATAACTAGTCATAGAGAAGACTAGGGCTAATGAGAGATTAACAACTAGTCAATGCTTGCGTTCATTGGATAACACCATCTAGATTATCATAAAGGATTAGGGCCCATAGGAGAACAATAATTAGTCATAACGGAGACTAGAGCTCATAAGAGAGCAAAATTAGTCACACTGGATGACGCTAGGAAGAAACGAGCTCATCTTGTCTTGCACGTAGATAACTTTAGCTGGTCCTGGAGACATACAAACTAAGTCTGGTCACTGTTAGAGCATGGCTCGGTCAACCTCACTAAGTGTTGGTATGTCAAGCTTAGTTGTCAACTGTAGTGATCAAAACTCGACCGCTAAACAACACACAATTAGGTGAAGTCATGGGAGATAGCTTTAGGTTGTTGAAGATTTTGGTAGGATTTAGAATCACTACTTGAAGAGTTGAAGAAAGACAGAAGATCAAACGAAGACATCCGACTTCATCATTCAAGAGGTTAGTGAATCTAAATAACGTGATTCCATTATCTTTTACACTTGTGCTACAAAAGACATAAACATAACTCTCATCTTGAGCTCTACGTTATGACTTGATCACTTGTGATCAGTGTGTCTTAAGATAACTCAACTTTATCGCTTGCGGTATTTGTGTTGAAGTTATGACGTTCCATATTGCTTAGAGCTTTGTTTTCTTCTCCGTCTCTAAGTTAATATAAAGGTTTTTCCTAAAACCTTTCGAGTTAGATATAGCAATGTGATGTTATCTCTGCAGTACTACGATATTTAATCCATCACAGTATTGTGTCTCTTTTTACCTAGTCTGGCTCTGTCGGATTCACTGCATATACTTGTATGAGCCAATGTAAGAGAGATCGTGACTCACACTTATATTGTGTAGACTCGAAATACTGTTGTTATGAGATTCGAATACTACGTCATGGTTTGGTTCTGCATACTAAAGTTCTGAATCATTCATTTGATTCTGTATATGAACATCTCGTATGCCATATCTCACTTCTGGATTCCGAAACCATATTTGTGTAATCTCAACTTATGAATTTTCAATGTTCGAAACCTCAATGTAGGTTTTGGTAAAACTAAACGCTGATTTCGAAACCATAATCTGGTTTTCGTTTTCATAAGCTATTGGTCCGAAATTAAATATTGTGACCAATGAGATAACACAGATTCATAACTATATTTGTTGTCTAACAGTGACTTGAGAATCAAGGCCAATGTGTCTTGACCATGTGAGTTCTAAAAGGTCGAAAAGACCCAGGGGTTTCCTAAAGGTTTATGTGAATCGGGAAATATATTCCTGTGCGTCGAGGCTAAAAAGGTGTGATGCTGAAACGGTTCTCTACCACATGGACTCTCAAGTTCGACACCAAACATTTATGGATAATTTAATATGTGTTTCTTGTTTCGAAACCTTAACCAAGGTTTTGTTAAACATAATCTAGATTTCGAAACCAAGCTTTAGGTTTCGCTATATGGAAACTTGATTTGGGAACCTTAATACGGTTCTGGTCATATAATGAACTTTAAGTTGCGAAACCTTAATTTGGTTTATGCCAAAACATAATGTACGTTTCGAAATCATAATATGGTTACCTCAGAATGCGTAACTTCGAAGTTCAAACTCTACCTTTTTGATTTGTGCTTTAACGAATTAATAAGTTTGATATTCTCAGTTTGAAGTTTGAATTCGTTCATCTTCAATGTACAACTAAAGTGAGATTGAGTCATCATCAGAAATATGGTTAGTCGCTTCAGATAGGTAGACACATGATTTCTGATCAATATTGTACGTGATTAAAATCTTCGTATGATTTTACTACTCGATCAAATATTCATCTGATTATTCATTTGATGTTTTGATTTGAATTCTTGGATATCATTAACGTGACATCTATATTAGAATCAATAATTCAGGAGATTTAACATTTTGCTATTACTCGTGGAATCTCGCACCGTACTCCAATGGTATATCTATGTGCGTGATTCGGAATGTCTGTTGAACCTACGTGTTCACTTAAGCTTAACACAAAATGCTTGTCCACGTCTGTTATGATACGTTTATGCGGAACGTTGAACCATGTTGGACCAGATCCCACTTCCACCTAGGTTTGTCTGGTTAGCCTAGTAATACCAAGGAAGTAATGTCGACATTGTTAAAGTTGATGACGACATTTGGAAGTAATAATATCTAAGGAGATTTTCGAAACAAAAGGACACGTTTCGAAATGAGCTTGTTAGAGCATTGCTCGGTTGAACCCACTGATGTTGCTATCTCAAGTCAGTTGTCATGTTTATGAGACAAAAACACAATCCTTGATAAGTTTACTCTACAACTCGGACTAGGATAGTTCTAGGTAATCGAGACGAAGACTGATGAAGACGAAGACCGAAGCTTACTACTTGATAAATCATAACGTCCTCGCTGAAGGTTAGAAAGGTATTCCCTTTCCGTATCGTTTTTACTATTTCTATCATACCAATAGTCTATGATGTTATTTATATGATCCGAAGGTATTCTAGGATTTCCGCCTTTGCATTTGTCACTCTTGTGATAATTTGTATAGGTAGAGTATGTTGAGTTGTCTCTTGAAACAACCCCAAACGGTGAACGCGTTCATGAATGCGTACATGTACATATAACCACCTTTGGGATTTCAGTGAACGAGCTAAGTCTGTATGAACGCGTTCATGAACGCGTACATACAAGTTCAAGAATTCTCCTGAATTCTCCTGAACTCCAAGGATTGCTCTCTGTACGCGTTCACATAAGCCATGCGAAAACTTCCAACTTCCATATCTTGAAGTTTTCGGTCTAGACATAATTAGTTACCGGAATTTTCATGTCTTGGCCCATGGAATTCAACAACTTAATCCAAGCGATGTTCAAACTAAGTATTTGAACTAGAAGTCGCAAAGCGATGTCCAAACAAGCATTGGACCACAAGTCGCGATCCTTCGAACAAGGTTGAGTCTTCTTTAACTTTTGGCTTAGTCCAAAGTTCTTAGAAGATTGAGAATGGGTATTCAAGCTATGGACTTTCCTAGTTCCAGAACATGCTTGATCCCTACTCAAGGTTGCTTAAACTTTAAGCAAAGCCTCCCTTGGTGATCACTATAAATAGACGACCTTCTGCAAGATACAATCTCAATCCTCTACACATCTGTGTATCCTTGCATAAAGGTTGGTCGTCATCTCGAAGTCCTTTTAGGACTACGACTATTAAAAAGACTTCACTTGAGGATCGTGAAGCACATGTCGGAAGTAAAATTCCATCATGTATCTTGGGTCGATTGAATTCTTTCAATCTTATCACGACCAAGATTTGATAGAAACTTCGTAAGGTAGATCTTGTATCGTAAACCCTAGAAGTTCCCAAACACAAATTCACGAACTAGGTTTCATACTAAGTTCGTCACGCGTTCGGAGGTAAAGTTGTTTAGGCTAGATCAATAAGCCTTATTCAACATATCGATTTCCATTAACCTTGACTTAAAGTCTAAAGGAAATCACAATCGTATTCTCGTTTAGTCACTTGGATACTTTTAGGCGTCCTGTAGAGGCAGGGTAGCGCTAGTCTTCACGAAGGGAAGTGGAGCAACTCCTAGGCCTGTAAAGGACGTCAGCTAGGGGAATCAAGTACGTAGGCTACTGCGGGAGCCAAAAGACGTAGGAGCACATTGGTAGCTGAATTGCTTGTAGGGTGAATTCAGTCTCGATACAGTCCAGTCCGAAGTCTGAGAGTAGGCTAGCATCTGTATACCGTTCATACTAAGGGTGTTCACATCTGGACGAGGTCCCGGGGTTTTTCTGCTAGGTTTGCAATTTCCTCGTTAACAAAATTCTGGTGTCTTGCATTACTTTTCCCTTCCGCATTATATTGTCTCCGATCTATATAATAGAAGTAATTGCAAGTTTGTTGATTCATAACCTTTGAGTGAATCCGTCTCTGTTGAGATCTACGAGAACTACGTTCTTGTTAGGGTTCAGTTCTCTGAACTATACTCAGGTTGTTGTTTGAATATTGATTTGTGAGATCGTTCAAACAACCATAATCAACTAGGTTCACGAAAACTAAAAGTTGGTGGTGTATCTCGGTATCCCCGCTTTTTCAATAGGTATCAGAGCCGGCAAACACCTTTGAAAGGACGTAACTGTCTGTGTTTGACGCCTTTTCGTGAATTATGTCATGTCCCGGTACACCAGACAGAAACACTGATAAGTCAATTATGGATAATGGGTCTTCTTCACTTTGTGATGAAACTCTAAAACCATATCTACAAGCCTTACCTTTTAACCTCTCTGATGATTCTGATTCAGAAGCTGAAAGAGAAGCTGAAAAGGAAAGCTCTGGACTCATTAATCACATGAACTTTCAAACTTCTGAGATTACTCGTCTAAAGCATAAGGTTAATCGACTTGTCAATCACATATTCATGATAACCTCTGATTCCTGTTCGAAAATTACTCCCTGTGAGGAATCAAAACATGAATCGATCTCAGTCATGGTATGTGAAAAAATAATGGAATTGAAAGGAGAGATTGCGCTCTTGAAAGATGAAATACACAAATCCTTTGTGGTTCAAACAATTCCTGCATCTATTGGCAATATTGCAACTATTCCTGTGATAAAAGCCAAGAGCGTTGAGACTTCTGTCAACAACGTAAAAAACACCAAAGATGCGTCTATGATCTGTCCAATTTGCAAAACGAATAAATCTATTCGGACACGATCAAGAAAATTTGAGAATAAAGGAATAGTTGATCTTGAACAAAAGATAGATCAAATTCTCAAAGAAATCGGTGACATCAAAAGGACTAATCAACCCAATCATTGGTCGCTCTCTAAACAAGCTAAAGAACATACTGAGACTAAGAAATTTTTTCGACGTTCTCAAAGTTCTGGAAATCACCGTTTCAACAAATCTCTTGAGAAAACACAACATTGGGTTCCTAAGAGAAAGATACATTCTGTCAACAATCAAGACAAGGGAATAAAAGTTTTGCAAGATGATGCTTTGAGTAAACTGGTTACTCAGTTTCAAGACATCCTTGACAAAAGAAAGCAAGGTTCTTCAAAGCTGAAAGATCTCATTAACATACGTCAAAAGGAGCAGAAATTCTCAGGTAACTCCTCAACTATTGAATCTTACTTTGATGATAGCAACTTCTATGACAAGTTCTCAAAAGGAAAAGAGACAAGATTGATGACACAAGGCGAGTGGCAGAACACTCGCCATAACACCTAAAAAGTGTTATGAGTTGCCACTCTTATCTATGTACTGTCTGGATAAGAGTGATGTAATTGTTCATATGAATAATAAGAGGACAGTACACCTCAAGGTTTAATTTTTTCTTATCTCACTATTGTGCTATTATGTTTTTTTGATGAATAAAAGTGGGATCCTAGTATTCAAAGCAATAAACCTTGTAGGAAATTTCTTAAAAACCAATTATAAGACACAAATTGTTGAGCCATGCTCCAAAAATTATTCTGAGTCACATATTGATGACAATATCAGAGATTGTCTTATAGCACATCTTGAGCGTGCTTTCACATCTTATGAGAGTCCAAAATGTAATGACTCGATGTGAATATCAACACTTTAAAATTGCTACCTTCAGGGTCTCTCCTGCCTCTTGCTCCTAAGGCAAGAGTCGAGAACATGATCCATGAGAGTAACTGTGAGCGTAAGCTGAAAAGTCATGAAAAACAAGTCATGATGTTGATATTTAAACTTATTCCTACATTGGTTACATAAGGAATTAAACATGCGTCTATTGCCAATATTTTGGGTAAATGCTAATTCTATCATCATGGACATGCACGCTCATCTTGAGTCCTTATTTTGTGAAATAATGAAGAGGAAAGCCTCACTCTTAATATCTTATGACTATCAAATGGTCTTCATGAACACCTCTTGTCGGTACTTCACGAACTTGAAACTAGTTTTGGAAACCGACTTCCTTATACAGTTTAAGACTATATTAACTTCCTTTTATATCTCAATGAGACCCTATAAATATATCACACCCTAAAAGATTTGAACTCACGTTCAAACACACTTACATATTCCCTCGTAGTGTCACACGATAAATATGGATGGAGCAAACCCTCATAAGGGTAGTGATGGGAAAAGGAAGAATGTAAGAATTGTCAATGAAGACGTAGTTGATTCTCTTGAATTTCAAGAATACTCCTACTATTGTTTGATGCAATGCTATAGACAATCAAAAGAAAGATAAAGACACAATGATCTCAGCAAAAATTGCATTCAATCTTTTGCGAGATATTGAAGTCATCAAGGTTCAGCTTGTTACCATAGCAGAAAAACTTCTAACACTTAAACGTGACATACCTGTTATGAAGAATGAACTCACCAATCTGAAAGGTGATGTGAAAAATCTGCTTGATTACATCTCACCAGTTAAAGGTGATGATTTAAAAGAGAATTTCGAAAACCTGAAGACAGATGATAATGAAGTTTCGATAGCTCCTGAAGAAAATACTGACTCTGATATCTAGGTCAGTTTTTGATTAGCATAGTTAACTCCTTATTAAAAAGCTTTTGTCTTTTCCTTAGGGTTTGGGTAATCACTATGCTAGAAGTAGTCATCTTTTGAGTTAAGCATAATTTGCTTGTACTACTTCCATGTTTTCTTTTTCATCAATTAATCGAGGTTATTAAATTAAAATCTTAATTGATGATTGCAATGCTTGATCTTAATTGATTATCTTTATGAACGTATTGCAAAACCGTGAACTTGCTTTTTTAGCCATACTACCCGTTCGGGTAAAACAGTTCATGATAGATTATCAAAATCCATGCTTCTGACTCTTATGGCTAAGAGGAGACGATTTTTGATAATAAGGTACCTCGTAGACTACAATGTTGAACTCCGCTGGATTAAATGTTGTACCTTTAATTCTTAGTCTTACAAATGTTAGGGCATTGTCCGGTCAAACCCACTAGCGTTGGTATGTCAAGCTAGTTGTCAGTTTTGGTGTCAAAACACAATTCTTGATTTAGCCTACTAGAGTTTAGATTTCGGAATTGGGATATAGACTAAGTAGTAGAGACCTTGAAGACGAAGACTGTGAAGACAAAGAAGACATCAATTATTCTTCATCGACAAAAGGTTAGTAGGAGTTATGACTTTTATGGAAATTCTTCTATTCTACTTTCTCTATCTTTCGAAATAGTCGACTACTTTGGTAGTGTTCTTGGCAACATGACCATGTGTCATGACTAGTGTTTGTTCCCGCAAATACTATGGTTACAAGAACGTATGAGATAGATTCGATACCATTTGTCCATTGCAATGGTTTGCTTGCAAATCACTTGTTGGATATGGGTGAATCTAAAGGAGTACTCTTGAGCAAGAGTCCAGTGGATTACAGCTGAGGGCGTCTCACACGTCTAAGTCCTGGTTAAGCCCAGAACTTCCAGCGGATCCAAGTGAAACCTAATCTGGAGGTCGGACGGTTCCCGAACCGTACGCGAAACAGAATCAGGAATTCTCCTGAGTTCCAAAGTGCTATTTAAGTTTGTGTACCTACACAAACCTCTAAATCGGTGCTTTTGGCTGTCATCCAGATTTGTGAATATTCTTTCAGAATTTCACTCAGGTTAAACTCTGAACTCCTTTATCTCTTAGATTGGACTTGGAATATCACTATCTTTTGTGGTCCATCTAACGATTCTCAATGTGTCAATAAGATAAAGATTATCTCTGGTCTGTTGGATTTCTATCTTGAAGTGTTTTTGAGCTAACAAAACACTTGGCAGATAAATGTTTAATGAATTCCAATTGAAATTAATCTATATTACTTGGTTGGCAAGTTTAGGGTTTCCTTGACTTGTGGGACAAGTAATTGATGGCTTTATTCCAAAGCAACCTATCTTATTGAGTGCTATAAATAGAGGTGTCTATGGACGAATACTGCAAGCATCAAGCATACGTGAAGGTCCTTAGGGAAGTGAACGTAAACTCTTTTCACTTCGGTGAACGCTTGTTGTGGTATAGTCATCCTATATTAGGTAAGCAGTTCCTCACGGGATTTACCTACGACTATAAAGACTTCTCTTAAGAGTTGGGAAGCACAGGTAGGAGATTGAGACCTTAGTGGTTGAAAT
>JAJJMA010087252.1:0-12026 GCA_023529015.1 Papaver nudicaule
TCTTCTCCAACACTAAATGGACAATAACAGTTTGACATCTCTCACACACTTTTTTTTTTGCTCGGTTCATCTCTCTCTCTCTCACACTATCAGTTCTTACTCTCATCTCCTTGTTCTCTCCTTCTACTCTTCTACTCTCACACATCAGTCATCATAACAATTGAAGAAGATAAACCACCGAAGAAGAAGGAAAAAAATAACCCGATTTACAAGTTAGTAAGCTTTATCTTTGTATGATATATATCCTCAGTTATTATGATTTTGTAGGTTTTTCATTTTGATGAAACATTTTTATACGGATAGTTACTAGATTTGAGTTGTAGGCTTTTGATTTTATGTTTAGATTCATGCTTCTCTAGATTATGAGATCTGTTGATTAATGTAAAAACACAACCCTGTGCATTCACATATAAAAGAACAAAAACACAACCCTCGCATTTACATATATATGATAAATTAAACACAAGAAAAGTCAAACTAAGTCGATTCATATTTGTGTTCAGTTGAAGGTAAAGTTAAATACTTCTTATGCACAACTGCATAAGAGTCTTCCTTAACCACAAAAGTGCGGACTGCACAAAAAGAACAACTAAAACTAACTTCTGTAAGCAAAATCCTATTGCTTTGGATGAAGCACAAAAAAAACATCCATATACGTTAAGTTCCAAACAAAAAAGAGACATCAATATTCGATGCACATAAACGGATGAAGCACACATCCTCCAACTCGAATATCTTTGAAATGTGGCCTAAACTTGTTAACTTTCGAAGTTGGGTATTCTGGCAGAAAAATCCTATCGAGCAGAACCGGGGCAAATCGTCGATCTATCTTCTCTGAAAAGAACTGGCTTGCTTCAGCTGTAGTCAAGAGCTTACCAGTTGCAATTACCTTCAAATCTTGGTTCAGCAATTTACACTTGGGGGCTGCTGATTGAGCTTCTGATGCCACTTGACCAACAAGTCTCTTTTTTCGTGAAATTGAATTCGCAGCCGGTGTACTTGGGTGCATTTTTGAACGGTTCTGAACATCTCTTGCAGGGATGTCTCTGTTCGAGGCAACTGCAATCAATGCACAGGGGTCTTCTACTGGAAAACCCTTATCACTTTTTTCTTTGATCTCTTTTTGTCTTTTCCTCTTGTTTGCAGTTCTTCTTGACTGTGCCGCTTTGTTGTTTTCATTTGCACAAAATTTAGTCCAATCCTCTGGTTTAATTTCGGGTGGAACATGAAGTATCCTTTCTCCATGAGTAGGGTACGGATTATAGTGAGATTTTCGTATGGCGAACTTGATTCTCCTCCACCCGATACACACGCACTTCATAATCTTTTCCTTTTCATCCTCACACAGATTAAATTCTTCCTGGTAAGACATAATTAATATGTAATAGACACAAATGAAGTTGTGTATGGAGTGAACAAAAATCATTTACCAGGGTAAGTTTTGTACCTTAAGGTCGTTCCAAAAATCATTTTTATGCTCCTCAGGCACAAGCGTCCAGTTTTTGTATGAAATAGGAATATGCTTACGTATCAAGGTGGCCTTCTCATATCTTTCTTCCGCCATAGAGTGTAAAAGCAACAAACATATGATTCCTACATCATAAAATCAAATCCACCTTATTTGACTAAACCCACATCATAAATCATTCAAATCTTGCAGACTTGAAAAAATCACAAATTTGGGATTCCCTAAAAATCCCTAAAAATCATAAACTATTCAAAAACAAATTTGATTATACCTCAAGATCGTGTTGTTGTTGAAACCCTGTCAATAAAAAAAATCGATTTGAACAACAAGATAATGATTTATTATCAGAAACAAGAAAGAAAAAACAAATAAACCCTTACTTTACCTGTTGTTCTTCGGTAAATCTAGCAAACTCTACACTCTATGGCCAGTTGATGTTCTTCTAAAAACCCTATCAACAAACAAAAACATCAATAACAATGTTGATTTATTATCAGAAACAAGAATGAAATAACAAATAAACCCTTATTTTACCAGTTGGTCTTCGGAAAATCGATCGGAAATAACATCAATTTGTTTTTTCTCTTTGATTTTTTATCTCAGAGAGAGATGAATGAGAAGATAATGAAGTGAGAGAGATGAGTGAGAAGATAAGATTGTTTTTTCTCTTTGATTTTTTATCTCAGAGAGAGATGAATGAGAAGATAATAAAGTGAGAGAGATGAGTGAGAAGATAAGATAATAAGTGAAGAGTCAGAGACAGAATAAGTGAAGAGAGAAAAGTTATACAATCTTTCTTTATCGAAAAAAAAGTGAGGAAAGACCCACGTGTTACTTCAATTCACACTTGTTTTCATTAGTGAAGAACTTGGAATTAGGCATCAGATGGTTAAAGAGGCCGACACAACCCTCCGGCAAGAAAAATTTTCAGAACAATCTGTATTAATGTTTTTGTTTTTGGATTCTTTAACTAGTCCGACCTACCAACCAATTAAGCTACATACAGTGTCATGTGTTTCCCATTGCTCGTTTCATTCCTTCATAAGATTTGCATTTGTATTATAACTTAAAATTAATAAAAATTTAAGCTCATTTCCCAAGAAAATGTATGTACAGGTAAAATATTGCGCTGGGATTTGATTTAAACCTGCAAAATTCACATTTGTTTCACTACTTTATTACACTAGTGGGGTAGCCAACTAGATAACGAAAACATTCACAAGGTAACTGGAATTGTGACTTGATTGCCTTAGGGGATTCTCTTCAAAGTTCTGCTTTCTATTTTTCTTTTCCCCCAAAAAAGTTCCACTCATAGGCGTGACTTTGGAACTTGAGATGTTGAAGCAGGTGCACTCTGCAAGAAAAAGAAGCAAATCATGCATTGCAAAATAGAAAATAAACAACAAAATCAAACACAGTCAGCCAACTTCTGATATTGATTACAGAAAACACCCTAGGTGATGTTAAAACAAGCTGATTTTAAAAGGGTGGGAAAATAGGTGAAGAAAGAAAAACGTACCAATGGAATTCCTTTTGTTGCTCTCTTCTAAGAATTTTGATGGTCTGAAGAAGTTACCATACATTTCTGACCACTTCTTGAGACTCGAGTATATATGTTTAGCTCCAACAGTATCGGCCCAAAATACAAGACCACCACTATAATACAGGGGAGAAGTTAAATAATATGAGAACAGACGCATATTTTAAAAAACGCGACGCTGAAACAGATTGTTTTCTAAGTGCATGGATACCTATTAAACGGAGAAAGAGTCCAGCATAATTACCGGGTAAGAAGGGAAACTTATTCCATGGATAGATGCAACTCCGTCCAAAACACGACATGCTTCATTTACCAGTGGGAACATTATGATCTCCACTATTTCTTGATCACTCAAAGATACAGGCTGCATCACATCCATTAAAAAGTCACTATAGTCCTTCGACATTACAGTTGCACATTAATAAAGATGGAATTTTATGACATTACACGCCATCAAGATGGTGGGCTTTGTTGCAGCCATTTTTCTATTTGCAGCAGCCTGGACAGACACAAATAATTGGAGTTCGACAACATCCTTAATTGGAGGGAACTTAGGATAAAGGAAAGGTGTACTACTGAAAGTAACTGTAACTGTAACTTGTAAGTTATGCATTCTCCCACTAGAATTAAAAACCCTAACTACGTTTTCAAGGCAGTGAAAGTAAAACCAGGAATAAACATGAGCAGCTTCTTAGTGACACCATTGACTGGAAACATAAGCACATATGACGCGAACTATCAAGTGTTTATCTAACTAGCCTTTCTCAGCTTCATACGTCTACAAATAATAGCCATTTTTTAATTGTAAGTAATGCATTCTCCCACTACATTTATGAACCTTAACTGCAATTCCAAAACAGTGAAAAGCGAGAGAGCGATAAACATGAGCAGTTTCACAGTGGAATCAATTGGCATTGAGGTTCCAAAACAGTGAAAAGTGAGATGCTGGTAAACATGAGCAGTTTCACAGTGACATCAATAGGCATTGAGGTTCCGGGGGAAACAGTGAGGAAAAATCCGGTAACATAATAGTATTTGGTCTTCTGTACTGTCCATATAAGAGTGTAAATGGTCTAACAAAAAAAAATCATATAAAGGAAAAGAACCAGAATAAAGATCATGAAAGAAATGGTTACCCAAAGCCCAGTTTTCTGGTTTCTGTAGATGTTCAGATTCGTAGCAATTTGCTGCAGCCAGGTTGGCAATGAGAGACCTGTTGATGCCTTTGTCAGTGGCTGCGGTCTCATACTCAGAATAAGGAACCTGATTACTTGACGCGCTTCGGCCAAATAACCAAGTTTATCTGTCCATGGGAGAGACGATATCCATGATTTACGCCTCTCAGCTATGTCTACTGCCTAATGCCGTGCTACAGTGAGCAATTCCTCTTTAGATACAACTGCATCGATGAGACAAAGTTTCTTCCCTTCTTCAGACATAATTGCTCTCGACGTCTACAAAATAAGCATAACAGTGAAAATTGTTTTCAGTAAGCAATCACAATACGATAAAATCAAATCGTTTAAAGAATAATCATATCTTTTCTTTTCCATTTAAACAAAAAGAGATGGCATAAAAATGACTCACATAACAGTTTTTGCCCTCTCTTCCGTATGATTTCTCTCTCAAATCTGCAACACTTCACCTCACCTTAAGACTGTCAGCTTCATCTCCCATGTCCCAGCTGTCATATCCTTCTTCTTCATCATCATCTTAAGTTTGTGTTCTAATGCCTTCACTATCCAGTTGCACAATCAGCTCAAGTCCAAAGAGAAAAAATGATCTTTGACGTTTCCTCTCTTTAGGCCAGAGTTTTCCACGCTGACATTTGAAAATTAGAAACGTTAGAAACTCACTGCAAACATTTTACATTTCTTCTTTATTATGGTAGCATAGAGATGCTTCATTGATTGATCTATCAAATACAAAATTAAAATCACACTGCACACGAACATACACACACTAGAACGATATGTCAACCACAAAAGTTAAAACATACGTCAATGCTACAAGCAACACACGCATACTCTTGCAAGTTAATAAACACTGACTATTTGAGGGCAGATGAATTATGACTGATGGAACAGTACATACCTTGGCTTGAGAAATTAACCATACTTCTTTCTTGAGCAGCTATATACTCTGAATCGCTATTAGTCTTCAAAATTTCTGCAATTACAGAGGCAAATCTTGGAGCCTCGGACAATGATCTCACAACTGAGTAACCTGTTTGGGGAAAAAGAAGCACAAAAAAATATTTTAGTCTATTAAAAGAGAGAATATAAGTCGGGGAGGAGTTGTTTATCTCACCAGTGGCTGGATGTACCATGCTGGCTGTTACACCAAACGCAAGGGTCTTTTGCTCTGTGTTAGGTAATGAACCGCCAACTGGAATATAAGACCATTCCTGTGAAACATACAACATCTTGAGTACATCAGAAAAAACTCCGAAATAATATAGAAACTGTAACACAAGTGGCCAATTCTTTGCCCGTGAAAATGATACCATGTTCTAGGAAAATACAGTTTACCTCCTCATGAACTTTTGCAATTTTAATACCCATCTTGTCCAATCGTGCCATAAGAAATTCATGTAGTAAAGAAATGTATCTAGATCCAAGCACGACAGTCATGGTATTTACCAAGAAACAGAAGGCAGATGATGCCAGTTTTATTGAGTCGGAACCCCTCTTACGAGCAAACGAATATGTAGGAGAATGGAAGATTCAAAAGTACATTATGAGAATGCTACAATCAAAAGCAATCACAATGCATGCAACATCATCCGAATGAGAATTCAAGCAAGTGGACAGACCTGCTCATTTTCTGCAGGTACAACATCAGATGTCACACGAGGAGTTGCTAAAAAGTTCAGTAGCTCTGCCACCCATTTCATCCTGCATGTCAAATCATCATGGCAGAATCAGAAGTACGTATGAGAATGTTACATCAAAAGAAATCACAACACAAGCAACATCATCTGAATGAGAAAAGTGGACAGACCTACTCACTTTCTGCTGGTACAACATCACAGATAAAAGCCTGAGGGCCTGCAGCATAAAGTTTTCCTAAAGGCATCCATCGTTATTTTTCTAATGTTTTCCTTTCCAGTCCAAACCCTCGAGTCCTTGTCATGACTAAAGTTTGTTGAGAACCTGATTTTTTTTTTTGAGAGATTTGTAATAATAGAAATGAAGATAAAAGAGAAAATGGAAGTTCCAGATAGTTAAAATGGCTACCTATCCTTCATATGAATCAAAACCTTCCCTGCTTCTTCTCTTGCCTTTTTCTCCACCACGGTATTTGCAAAATCCCGTAATTCTGAACCATTTTATCAAATGTTTCTTGGTCTAACTCGAAACCATTGAGAGAAGCGGTAAACTTAGATAAAGCAGTCTTCGTCTCACGTTGAACAAGTTTTCTTATCAACGCCCAGGTGTCACCTCCAGCAGAATCAAACAGATATTCTACTGGTTCAGCAAGTGCTTTCGTAAGTTGATTCTGCAAGTTAAAAACACAATTCTATTAAACCGAACTGTTCTTTAGTTATTCTTGGACACTAAAAGCAAGAAAATAAAACTGATCAAGGAAACAATAGATAAACCTCATAGTTGGCAATCAATTCTGAGAACTTTGTACTGCGAACAGATACAGCTTGTTCTTCAATATCACGGCGTAGCTTCACACTGATTTTAGAAGCATCCCAGTCTGCTTGCTTTACAGAAGCATCTTGGAGAAAAGAAATCAATAGATGAATTAATTCACACATACAATTCATCTGCTTTAGTTCTCATAGCATTTAACAACTTTTGGCATCTAAACTGTTCATAACAGAGGCACATATAAAATGAAGAATTTAAAAACAATGAGAAAAGCAGGAAAATCCAAATTTGGACGGTCTGCTTACATGCAATGCCATGGATTCCAAATTCTGTCGCTTTGAGTTCCTTACACTTTCGTCGAAGTAGATAGCCTATGAATCATATCTGCGGAGAAAACGTTAATTTCAACTACATAACAACCAACCCAAACTGATTAAGAGGAAAATACATAAAAATCTGACAATGGAATCGTGACTTGGCCCCACTATTTGGTGCCAGTAGCAAAACAGTGATCTAGCCAGAAGTTGACGTATGGTATGGATTTGCAGAAGATCTAATCAACATATTTCAGCATCATGCTAAAAGTAAATTCCTTTTGATTAGTTCAAAAACAAATGCATCCTTACTCAGAAAGATATGCATCTAAGTTAGAGCTAAGTTTTTTCCCAAAGCCTGATACAAAGCATCTTGAACAGCTTCATTCAGTGTGAGCCACACATAAATCTTCTAATTGCATCATGTGAATCCTACTTCTACATAAAATCCTGTCTTACCACAGCTAATATATCCACAGCTACATGAACTGTATTTTATGTGAACATAATGCATTCATGGTCTATGCTTACCACATCTAATATATCCAGTCATCAGCTCCAAGGACTTATGGAACCATACCCTGCGAAAAGGAAACAGAAGAGGGAATTATTACACTGCCAAAAATTATTCACATGAACACTAAAATAGAAGAAGGAAAATTTTAGATTCACAATGACCCAAACTGAGTAGTATTGGCTTCAAACCCCTTGTACGATGTGGATTTAAGCTTACTGCAAGGAATCACAATATCTTTTGCGTATTAAGAAGTGCACGATGATATAGCTGTCAAATTGCCGCTAGTTTGTAGCTGCACATAAAAAGGGAACAAACTGGAAAGTGCAAAGCAGACACATAAAAAGGAAAGCTCACAGTGCAAACCTTTTCTTTCTTATAAATTTTAATACTCATAAGTGTGGATATGTTGTGAATTTAACACCGCGTGGTCTTAGTCGCCAACTTTTCACAGACCAAACTACTTGCATTTAGAGCATTCATATAACAGAAATATGAACTTTCAGAATTACAATGTTTAGCTTTAAAATTTTAATTGAGCATTTGAGAGGTGCATACCAAAGCCACGAGGATCAGAATTCCCATTGTGGTATCCTTTAAACTCGGGATCACTTGCAGTACCCCAATTACTGTATAGAATAGAAGACTGTAAGATTGTACTCCGTGAAATTTACCAAAATAAATAATTTTTTTTTCGTTTCAAATAACAGCAGATATGAGAACTAAATTCCCCACTTACTGTGTAAGCTCAATTGTAGCCTTTTGAGCGAATGTCCACACTGTTCGTTCTGAGGGATCAGTCGGAGCCGTCTCCACTTTCTGAACCAGAGACCCAAATAATGTTACACAATTGCAAATAGATTATAGTTGCAAACAGCATTTCGATCGAAAACAATTCAAGGATTTACCTCATATCCCATAAAATACGCTAAACTTCATTTCTGGGAAGTCCAATCTTTTGAGTAACCTAAAATAATCAAGAAAATATAAACAATGAAGTAAGCATTGATTCTCCCACTTACCACCCTTCAACACTCAAAAATACAGTGGATGAAAAGATTAACTTACGACATTCCCAACACACGAGAGTAGAAATCAAGGCTGATTTTGGGATCTTTAATTCTAAACATCTGAAACAAAAGAACCCAAATCAAAACCAAGGAAGAACTAAAAATATAGAAATTATTTCATCGAAAACCCATTTCTTAAAGTTGCCAGATCTTTGATATAATCATACATAAAAATTTCAACTTTCTTAAGCAACATGAAAATTATCATGATTGAAATACTAATAATAGAGAAATCGAAATCAAGATCAAGAGAGAAGGAAAGACCTGAGGATTCTGGAAACAAAGGGTTTTGATCTTCTGACCTTCTATGATGATTCGTGGGAGAATCAAAAATCAAGGGTTCTTTGGTTGTTTATTTTTCTGAGCAGAGAAATTGAAGTAGAAATCGGAATTGTTCGATGAGCTTGTGAAAAATTTACGAATTGCTGCTAACGAATCATATCAAGTTGATGCTGAATTAGAAGAAGAAATTGAAAAAGAAAATGGTATAATCCAAACTTTATACCAGATTCATAAACAATCAGTTCAGATTAAAAGATGAAAAATATTCAAAAGTAAACTTTATACTAATAGATCTGACTTTTCTTATCAGAAAATCAGGGATAAAAACAGGATATTTCGACTACTGCTTCCTTCTTCTACTTCTTGTTGATAATAAAATTCTTCACCTTTGGCAAGAACAAGAATCAATCCAATTCTTAATTTATCTGATTCCTCAAATTCATAACTTCTAGTTCCTATCAACAACAACCAAATTAAAACTAAGCAGCACCAGACAAACCAGTAGCAATAGCAAACAGAACAGATCACTAAACTCCATCGCTTGAGTCTATTCACGCTCTTGAATCTTCAGATCTGGTTCTCAGTAACTCCAACTATTATTACACAAACAACAGAACCTTGAATGGATTAGTAAAATTGAATATGTTGGTGTATATGGAGATTTGGTTTCTGTTTTTGTTGTAGCTGCCGCCGATTCAGAACTGAAATGAGTCAGTGATGCGTAAATGGATACGAGTTTATTAAGGTTTTTGATTTGATTGATGATCTGATTGTTGATGTTGTAAGAAGATTTCTAAACCAAGTCATGATTGATTTATCCTCCTCCTTCTGATCTAGATTTACTGAGAAATTGATGAAGAAAATTTTACTAATCCATTCAAGGTTGTGTTCAGATTCAGATTTTGGGTTGAAGAGGAGAACCAGATTTATAGTTAGCTTCTACTATTGAATCCAGATTTATCCTCCTCAGTCTATTTTTTACACCATTGTTGTTAGCTTCTACTTGTGTTCTCTGTTTTTAGAAGAGAGAAGATGAAGAAGAATAAATCTGTTTTTTCTCTGGTTTTTTGTGTTTAAGTCTAAAGTGAAGTGAGAGAGAGGGGAGACAAAATATACTGTCGAGGCTGTTCGGTGTTCGGTGTTCGGGTGTTTGGTGTTCGGTGTTCGGGTGTTTGGTGTTCGGTGTTTGGTGTTCGGTATATTTACACCCAACACACAAATTGTCTACCAATATTTGTAACACCCTTCATGTTATTTCCACCCAAACACAATATACCTTCGATTTGCTTTTTTTTTTGGTATTAATATAAAGACGATACACAATAATTTTTGGCGTTCTTCACCGACACTCAAGTGTAACAATTTTTTCCGGCTTCTTGAGATAATTGACATAGTCGGATTCTTCGAGAGCTTTAGGGTGTCGGATATAAACAATTTTGATAGATTTAGGGTTTCAACGAATAATCTGATATAGTCATAGAGGTCGTGGAGCAAGATATGAACAACATTGATAGGTTTAGAGTTCGAATAAGAACCCAATTTGGTCAACTAGCTAGGTCATTGAGCATAATATGAACAACATCCGTAAAACCTGAAGTTTCGGAGATGAATCCGATATGGGTCATTGGGCAGAATATGAACACCATTGGTCGGTTTGGGGTTCCAGAGAGAAATCTCATACAATCAAATAGGTCATTGAGCATGATATGAACAACGTAATCTGATTTAGGGTTTTGAAGAAGAATCCAATATAGTCATAGAGGTCGTTGATCAATATATGAACAACATTAATAGGTTTAGAGTTCGAATAAGAACCGATTTGGTCAAAAGAGGTCATTGAGCATAATATGAACAACATCGGTAAAACCTGAAGTTTCAGAGAAGAATCTGATAGGTCATTGGCTGAATATAAACACCATTATTAGGTTTAGGATTTCTGAGAAGAATGTGATATAATTAATCAAATAGATCATTAGGCAGAATCTCATATAATCAAATAGGTCATTGAGCATAATATGAACAACGTAATCTGATTGCGGGTTTCGAAGAAGAATTTGATATAATCAAATAGGTCAATGAGCAAAATACCAACAACATTGATAGGTTTAGGGTTTCAAAATGGAATCTAATGTAAGGAAAGAGGTCATTCAACATAATATAAACAACTTTGATAGATTTAGGGTTTCGAAGAAGAATCTAATAAAGTCATATAGTGGTCATTAGGCAGAATATGAACAACTATGATAGGTTTAGGGTTCGAATAAGATCCCGATTTGGTCAAAGAGGTCATTGAGCAAAATATGAACAACACTGGTAAAACCTGAAGTTTCGGAGATGAATCCGATATAGGTCATTAGGCTGAATATGAACACCATTAATAGGTTTGGGATTTCAGAGAATAATCTGACATAAATAATCAAAGAGATCATTTGGCAGGATATGAACAACATCGGTATAATTAAGGTTCCAGAGAAGAATCTCATATAATCAAATAGGTCATCGAGCATAATATTAACAACATAGGTAAATACCTCGAAGCTAAGGGTGGGTTCCAACCTCATATTTAGCATAATACATCATGGAAACTGGTAAATATAGAGCTCGTGTGTCGATTCCAACTTCATATGTGGTGGAACGACATACGAATTATTAACATCGAAGCTACGAGTGGGTTCCAACCTCATATTTAGCAGAATACATCATGCAAACTAGTAAATATGGAGCTCATGTGGATTCTGCTAAACTTGAAGTTATAACCCAACTTCATCTCCGAAGGATATTAGTTCTTATGTGGTGGGTGGTGGGTGATATTTGGATATTAGTTTTTTTTAAAGGAAATTTGGAAATTAACACTTATTAAGGTAGTCATACCCATTATCCCTAATTAATGAAGCTTAATTAAAAAATAATTTTTGGTGCGACGTTTGGGGTGACGTTTATAAACGTCGCCGCCCAGTGAAAATTTAGGTAATCACTTCCTACTGCAAATTTAGGTAATCAAACTTATTGATTAACACTAATTAATGAAGCTTAGGGATAAACTAATATTTACCTTCTTGCTTCCATGGTGGATTCTGCTAAACTTGAAGTAATAACCCAACTTCATCTCCGAGGTTAATAGTTCTTATGTGGTTCCACCACATTTGAAGTTCGATTCGACACATGAGCTCTATATTCACAAGTTTACACGGTGGATCCTGCTAAACTTGAAGTTATAACCCAACTTCATCTCTGAA
>JAJJMA010087259.1:0-11337 GCA_023529015.1 Papaver nudicaule
TATTGGTTTTTGAATTCATTTAAAGCTTTAAAATGTGCATAGCCAATGGGGGAAAATGATTCCAATAATTGTATTGTTATTATGGAAGATTATGTTTTGTGTTGTGGTCCGTTTACCATGACTAAAAGGAATGAGCTAATTTGAGACGTATGAATGTTATTTCAGGTTAGATTGAGTGGGATATTGCACAGCGACGACAATTATGCACTCAAGGTCATGTGCTCATGTTTATAATCTCTATTGCTACCTTATGAATTATGTTTCTGACTGACTGACTATTTGGTATCTAGTATAGTACAACATATGTGCCCTCTAAGAGTTCTGTGTTGAATTAACTAATGGGAAGTTTGTGACCTCTAGTATTCTTGTATGGAGTTTTGGCATATCTTAGGTTTATCCAGTACTAATAAATGTAAAAATACTGCCAGTTTCAAGGAGAAACGATTGGTGAAGTTCGTTCCTTTTAAGTTTCTGATACCCTTATTAATCTTACAGGAAATTGCTAGACAACTTTGTTTGGAACATGACTTGGAGTTTTCGAAAATGGTATGGATTCAAGCTTCATTTTGGTCGCACTGATGTACTTTAAATCTACAGATACTGTATTTCTTATTTTAATTGTTTTGAATATATATGTTCCTGTAGGCCTCGTCTGACGATAACTCTCAGTTCATGATAGCCATGCTGCAGTAAGTAGATCCTTTTTTTCTCTCTTCATAGATAAACATGCGTACCTGTAACCTTTTCCATTTCAAAACTTTGCTTGTTCCATTTTCTGTGCTTTACAATTGAAGCAATCTTCTATTTATCAGAAAGTGTGGACTGGATCATAGAACACTCATCTTTGTACTAGATGAGTTTGATCTCTTTACTCAGGTAACCCTTGTAGAATCTCATATTGACAATGGTATCCAATGAGATATCACCATAATCTTCATTCAAAACAATGGCAGTGTATATAACAACGTAATAGTTGTCTTTACTCCGACATTTTGTAGGGAAAGCAAAGACTACTCTATTGCCTGCTAGATGCAATGCAGTCTGTAATGTCACAAGCTGTAGTTGTCGGTTCCAGTTGCCGCCTGGTAAGTGTAAACCTTCTGTATCTTATTTTCGTTACTTACTTAAAATTCTATTGGAACAACCCAAAATCACCTTGACTGCAGATACCTATGTTGGCTTAAAGTTCTATTGTTTGGGCTCTCAACAGTTTCCATGGAAACCCTCTTACCAATACTTGACTCTCTTAATCAATTTGCTCATGTTTTTTTCTGAGTAAGTTTGATGTTTTGCGATGCAGGATGCAGATCAGCTCCTAGAAAAGAGAGTAAGATCACGTTTTTCCCATAGGAAGCTATTGTTTCTTCCTCCCTCTAAAGAAGACTTACAAATGTGAGGTTTCTGAACTCAGTCCCTGGTTAGATGCGACAAGGTTGGTTCTAGCTTAGTGTGTTACAATAACTGCTTCTAATGTTATGTTATGCTATCTTGGTAATGTAGACTGTTGGAGCACACATTGTCTTTGCCAGCAGATTCAAGTTTTCCTCATGATTTTGTGGTTAAGTTTAATGAGGAAATTCATGTATCCTTCATGTGAATTTTCCATTGTATTTTTATCAAAAGTATGTCCATTCCATTTAAGTCCGGAGAAACTATCATCCTGTCAGATTTGAGTTTCTTACTAAATTTGTTCTGTTGAATTCCTTAATTGAGGCCTCAAATGTTACAGAATATATTGCGAGATCAAAGGTTTAAAGCAATTCTTACTAAACTATCTGATGCTGATTCCAGTGTAAACAACTTATTGAGCTTTCTGTAAGTCTACGAGGTTAAATGCTCAACTATTTCATTATACGTTCATATTCTTCTAATCTGTAGTTTTCACTCCTATTACATAATTATTTTCATACAGATTTCGAGCTATTTCTTGTATGGACACAAAAACTGGGTTTCTTTCGGTAAAGAACTTTGAAACTGCGAGTAAAAGCATCCATCGGCAACCCAAGCTTGAAAGCCTACAAGGTTTGTGAACTTCAGTGATTTTTCTGATGCAGATTTTGTTTATACAAATTCTGTTTCCTATTTTCTTTTGCATTTTTGCACGTATGTGGTATCTTTATTCTTTGGCAACTATACTCGAGCAGGTTGTTCAATTTTAGAGCTCTATCTTCTAATGTGCATGAAGAAACTGGAAGCTACTGAGCAGAACTCCTACAACTTCAATTCTGTCATGAAAGGTGAATTTCAGTTGTAGAAGTTGCACCCTATTACAATGATTATCTCATCCATGGTATTAGTCCTTCCGATATTAACTTTATCTGATTTACTGCAGAGTACAAAGAAATACAAGAAGCAATAAAGACATCTGATAATTATGAAAGAGATAGATGCTTCACGGTGTGTACAATATTTTATGAAAATCAATTAAACTTGTTTTCCGTAAGACTTACTAAATCTTCTTCCAATAAACTCTTCAAAATATCTCTTGCTTGTCTCTTCGTAGGCCTTTGAACACCTTGAACAGCGTGGGTTAATCTCCTTTGAGGATGTCCGGGGAATGAATCTGTCTCTTCAATTTCGTCCAGTTAAGCTACTAGTCTCATCCTATCAGCTTCAGGAGAGCTTGAAATCGAGAACTGCCGAAATTCCAGTAAGTTCCATGCTTTATCTGATTTTTATTATTGCAATCTCACGATATAATGCCCAAGGATTTCTGTTTATTAATTTTGTTAAGTTGTGCTAATGGTGAGGGTTTTATTTGCTCATGTGTAGTCCCGTCTTCAGAAACTACTAATGTAAGAGCCAGAATGAGAAAAAGAGGATATCAACAATGTTGGGCGTAATCTTTCTTTGAGACGGTGTTTTCCGTAAGCTTCAAATGCTGCATTTCAGACATGGCTTTAGAGAAGTTAGCTTCTCAGCAGATTACTTTGCAAAAACAAAGGGTTCTAATCCATGCAAGGGATAGATGGTGCAGTTCATATCATTTCCTGCAACTCTAGTCAGGCTTGAATGGCCTTTGCTAGCCAATTTTCTCTTTTAGTTGTAAATGGGCTTTGCCTAGTTTGTAGCTGTGTGTTCGATTTTCATTTTTGATCTTTGCACTTGTTACTTGAATTTTATTTCTGATTAATAAAACTTTTGTGATCAATGTTTAATGTTGATTGTTTGCGGTGTCTCCAGATAGTCTTTGGACGGCTATCTTTATCCACGGCCAGACATTCTCAACGCGCTTATGACAACATCTTCCCTAGATTTAGTGTTTTTGCTCACACATCCCACAACTTCAAGCATCTATGTAAACTAAACTAAACTACATCCATACACCAAAGTTATCAATTTACTTCTACTGATTTCATGTCTTCGTATTTTCTTCGAAAACCAGTTTCTTTGTATATGTACCCAAATTGATGTTTAATGGAAGGTTCATTGCAGATATTACAAGAAATCAAAAATTGAAATGGTTTTGAGATGCAATGATTAAGTCAGAATCGAACCAATTCCCTTGTAATGGGATTCCTAGGCTCCCAATTCTCCTAACTAGACACACTGTAATGATCAAATTTCTGCAGTGAGTTTGTCACCAGACTACAAAAAGATGAAAAATCTGAAATTTCTAGTATCAATGACGCACATTCAGGTCATCTTCGCCAACATTCACTCCAAATGGTTCCCCATCCAACAAATTGTCAGTTCTCCGCATCGAGCGCAATTTTTCGTAGTGCCACAACCCATGCCATTCACATCCTAATCTTCCCATAATCCCATAGCCTTGACAACAAAAGCAGAACCAGCAACAACAGCAGCAGCAAAAATTGGAGGCACAAAATAATCCATTTTAGACTTTAAAAACAAATGAGCAGGAAAACACAAAACTTCACCTGGGTTATCTAATGGTACTCTTATATACCCTTCTTCTATCTTACATGGCGCTTGATTATGTTCTTTTGTTGAAAATGAAGAAGTTGGTGATACTGCAGACATGAATGCAATCTCTGGTGATAATGATGATATTGCTACTGTGATTGTTAACAGCACAGTCCATACCAGTGCATAGATTACCAATGGATGGTTACTTGTAAATCTGTTTATGAATGAGTATAGAGTCATAACTGGAAGAATTTTCTGTTTCTTTGATTTGTTAATGGGTTTGAGAAATAGGGTTTTATCAGGGTCAAAGAAGGATTTGTTTAAGAGATAACCTAATCTCAACTACTTTTGTGGTGTTTTTGTTGGGAGGAGTTGATTTGGTGTGGTTTTGAAAACTAACTCATTATAATAGCAGAGCAGTTTTGTTTTTGAATTGACAAATTCGCCCTTCATTTGTAATGATGATTACTGACTAAAAACAACCATATAAAACGCTTATTAGAGCATCTCCAATGGTGTTTGGATGTATATCCTACGTGGAGACCTAAAAAATTGGAATTTCATTAGTGTTGAATACAAATAATTTTTTGTTTTAATAACCATCTCCAGTGGTAGTTGGATACATATTTATCTTAATACACTTGTCGTTTGGATATAAAATTTGATTAACAAAATAAATTAAAAGTAGTAACAAAATAATTTTATTGATGACGTGGGTTTGGAAGAGAGTTTCTAAATACCCAAACTCTCATTCAAACTCAATTTGCCTAATCATATCCAACTTTATATATACAAACACCGTTGGAGAGTTTTTTTGTGCGTTGAGTTTCTAAAATCATATGTGTCATCAATTTTTTTCCAAACCCAAACACCATTGGAGATGCTCTTATGTGAAACTGTTGCTCAGGCTTAACTTGTTGCTGTTGATTAGGTGTGTAATTATTAGGTTTCAAATGCAAAATTGGAAAACGCGCGACCAACTCATTAGTGGGTGGATGTTTAGTGGGTGGATGTGACGTGTTTTCAACCGTTCATTTTTCTAGCAACTCTGCATTCGGCCAGACGGATCTCCTCAACGGCAAAGTGTACCTATGCGTGCACCAAAAAAGTGTGCATCCGGCGATTGCACGAGTTTGTAGAACCTGTCCATTAGGATGTAGATGGGATCCAGGGCGACTCCGCCAGCCGCCCTGGAAACCTTACCTGTTTATTACGGCTCCCTCTCATTTGCCTAGGGGCCACCATCTCAGTCTTGTTCATGGACCCAGAGAAGACTGGGAAGTCTCTTCATCTGGGAACTGTCAGTTCTTTTTCTACTTCGTGTCGAACTGTATTCAAATACAGGGACAGCCACCATACTTTTCAAACTATAAATTCATGAAAGAAACAGACAAGGAAACAAGACACTTGTTTGTTTTTTGTTTTTGATTTTTTTTTTTACATACAACCAGAGGAGAGCAAATGCATCACTTGAATCACCAAAGCTGAAAACCTAAAAAGATTCTTCTTAAAGACATACATGACAATAACCTTTTTGGCAGACATTGAATCATTATGGAAGCAAAATGCTAAGACGAAGATCGAGATGGTGAAAAAGCTTTCTCTAAATGCAGAGTGAGAAAGAGAAAACAAACCACCGCGAGGACAAGAGCAACTATCATAATGATTATCATTGCCTGCAATGTGATGTGAGGATACAAGAAGAATACAACTGCAATTGATGCGCTCTGCCATACCTTGAGTTGAGCAAATGCACCTTCCTGCACCATCAGTGACCCCAAAACAACATTCTCCATTAGTAGTAAGTCATCCTATATAATAGAAGCTATACAGATCTCATAAAATAAATTGTAGAAGAACACAGAAAGTTGTTTATAGTACTAGCTGCACTAAAATAGTTGGGCTCAGAAAGTATACCACCAGTAGGTTTCAGCGAGATTGACAGTACAAACAAGTATACATTTTCCACTACAGGCAAAAAGGGATAAGCCCTATGAGCTGAACTGCCCTAAATCTCTTTGTCAAGAGTACATCATATCACTGTGTAACAAAAGCGCTATTCAGTGAGAAGGCAATATTCTGACAGAGCAAACTAGACTAGTTTAGGGACTGTTTCATCTCCTTATATTTAATTCAGATCAAATTAACAAAGAGAATCAAAGGTAATCCCAATTGATAAAAACACAATCTAAATTTTAAGCACTCAGATGCCAACACTAACAAGTTTAACAAAATCCAACTTATACCGTATCATCTTTGAAAAGGATTCCAAGCATTGCATTCAGTTGAGTATTGAATATACCGTCTCCAACACCCAACATGGCTGCCATAAGAAGTGGGTAAACATAACCAAGAGCACCAGTAGTTGCACTGCATCACAGAAAATTGACGAACAGAGCCACAGATTATTGTCATGCACACTCAGAGCTAGACGAATTTTAGATAATTTGAATAGTATGGATTTGCCGGATATGCACCTGTAACCCAACAGAATCCATAAAAGGACAACAAGCTGAACAAAAGCTCCAGAAGAAGTTATCAGTGTAATTGAGGAGAGACCCGATGTAATTGTCCCACTAACCAATGAGCTCTGACACAATAAACACCTCCACAATCAGATTAATCAATACCAATTCGGTTACCAGAGTGATAAAACCAGCAATCTTTTCTCTATGTTCAGAACTATTAGGCAGGTTTGAAATAGTAATTAATCTAGTGAGCCACTGACCTTAGTTACTCAACTATGTGATTCATTCTCATCAGATTCATGTACTTACAATTGCATCAAAAACTCCATACACCGCCATTAAACCACCCACACCTGACACACCTAGCGCTGGTTTGACAATTTCCTTAGTGAACCCCTGATACAGAAATGAGGAGGAAAAGGAAATTTATGGGAAAAGTACTGGTAAGCTATTGAATCGCAGTACAAAGGGCATACACCTGGAACTCACCACACAAAAGCTTGTTGTAAGCCTGAATACGCAATTAGTGGGATAATCAACAACATTCGCTTGTCAAGCAAAGGAGCGACAACCAGATCCCAGAGAGAAACCACGGAATCCAAAAAAGTGGAAGAAGATTTTGGTGTGCCACGATCTTTTCCATCATCGTCTCTTTTATTCAAAAAGCACATTAGTATGGAACCTAATGTCATAAACCCAAGGAAGACTACAAACAATAAGGTAGTTCCAGTAGTGCTTCCTTCCTGTAGAGAGTTGACACATACCAGTACCGTCAATTGGTTCTATCCATGTAAAATTTAAAGCATAGGAAGAAGAAACACATACTTCATCACACTGACATGTGACAAACAAAAATACAACAATGCAATTAAAACACCTAGAAATGATAGAAGTACAGATCAATGGAGATTGGAGTTTAGTTATATGGTATGGTTATGCACAAAGAGGATAAATGACTAAAGTCACTAAACACACCTTGCCATCTCTCAATAAGGCTAGCGAGATCAGATTTCCAACAAACTGCATCACCAAAAAACATTGACAGCAAGTCAATGACAGATTTCACAGAAAATTATAAACACCGAGTAAACATAAGACACTGTGAGTACATTAAAAAACGCACCTGGTGACTTGCAAAATACCCAAAAAATACTCCGTTGAAGCTTCCAATGATCGTTCCTTCATGCAATTGGTAGTCTTTTGAATGGCTTCGTGCAGAAGAAGTGAGATAAGTTCCCTGGGCAGGCCAAACTAAAGGTGTAAATCTTAACGTCCACACGAGAAAAAAATACAAAATCGAGAGGGAAAAACTTGAAAATCCCGACTAACCTCACCAACCCAGATAATTGAAGCACAGAAACCAAGGTATATAGCTGCAGGAACCAATGAGTACCTGCAGAAAGAGAGAGTTAATTTGTTGGCTTGTATTAATATTCATAACAAACAGATATAAGACACAGAAAAATCATTCAAAAATTGCACTTGCCCTGACAAATTTTCGGTTCAATACCTGAATCGTGGTATAAAAGGCTTGACGTTAAAGTTACTAGAACCTACCAGAAGTAAACATTCTATGAAAACCTAAAGTAACTTACACACTATGCGACACTAAGATGTTTGGCACCTACAAGCCAATCTCATACGACATATAAAAAATGAGAGCTTACTAAATGCTCCAAATTCTGAATGGTTGTACCCCGAGCTTAAATTTCTCAAAGAACATAGCATTACAATGTTTGTCCAGATTAATAAATTGCTAGTTTCATGAACAACAAACGGCAACCAGTCAAGCTCATACGATATATGAAACATGAGAATTTACTAAAATGCTTATCCAAAAAAGTTCATATTACGAATGGTTGTACCCCCCACAAGCTTAAATTCCTCAAAGAACACAGTACTAGAAGCGCTTGTCCAGATTAACAAATGATGTTTTGTTCACGAACAACAAATGTCAACAAGACTTAACAATACCCATTCAAGAGACTCTCACAAATTAACACAATAAGTCAACTTAATCCCACTGCACCACAACACCTCAAGAACAGCAACATTAAAAATCACAATTTACTTACCAAGATGGAACCAAATTGGCAGCTACATACAACTAATACCCAGTACTACCAAGAATCAAAGCATTCTTCGACCCCAACATCCTAACAGTCGTCGACGCAAACAACGAGAAAAAGGTAAACGATACATACAAAATCCCCAATGTAGTAGTCCCCAAATCTTGCTCCTGTAACACAAAAAACCTAAAATTCAACCAAAACCCCAAAACCAAAACTACTCAAATCCATCAAAATTCAAAATCATAAATCCAAATTACTCCAAAAATTCAAAATACTCGCAGTATTAACAGTACTCTGGAGATTCTGAGCAGCTCCATAAGCCAAGAAAATCAACAAGAACGAAGAACTCAAAATATGTACATCTCTTGTATGATTCTTCAATGAATTCTTATTCCCTCCTGTAGTAATAACCAAAGGAGCTTCTTCGTCACGGCCAGAATCCATAGAATCAACCATCACTCTCAGATTCTATCAACAAATCACTATACAGGACTAAATATATCTATAAATAATTCGACTGTAAACCCTTATTTAGCCGGCAATTAATTGATAATTTAGCCGGCTAAAAATCAAGATTCAGGGTTTCTTTCAATCAGTGGTTTCAATTTGATTGCTTACTGAAAGATCCAAAAAAATTCATTGAAGAAGACAAACAAAAAAATTAATTAAAAATTAGCAAATGATTGATTGGATTTTGATATTTCAACAAGAATTTGGAGATGATAAGTTTGACTGTATATATCCAAGAAAATGAAAGGGCGGGCTTGAAAGAGGTCGCGAGTTCGAACCTCACCACCCTCATAAATCTGGAGCATTAATATGATCTCGAAAAATGACGAGCAAGGCCAAAGTACATACAACATTCCTCCTTGCACTGTAATGCCGCAACAACATTATTCATTAGAAATCAGCTGAAGTTACAGAAATGACACAAGGACCGCAGAAAAACAAAGCAGAAACCTTGCACACACAAAAATACAATAGGCACCTGCAAGTTCAGGGGGGCGGCAGGTTTCTGCACAGTATTTGTTTTTCTTTTTTCTGTCAGTTCGTTTAGAACCACTGCCGAAGTAATTACATATATTATACATCTGACACTCACTATAAGATGTGTGTTTTCTTTGCCAGGTGTCTGGAGTGGATCACCATACTGACTGGATTGGCAATGCAGTTGCAGAATTACTCAAGTAAAATGCTCACCAGTCTAAAACCTCATCTTCTGGTCTTGCTTCTAAACGGCTGCTATCTGATCTCTTTTGCTTATTGTTCTTTGCATTGGAACACTGGATTTTGTACAAGCCTAAAGTCGAGCCAATGCAAAAATTTGTACCGTCTGTTGAGCAACTTCTGGTTGAGCCCATGCGACAATGTAGCAGAGGAGGTTTGCAGCTGGCCTTTTCTGCCTTGATTCAAGAGAGATGGCTGAGATAACATGGCAGTTTAAAACACTGGGAAACTCCATCATGGCAAAACAAGATGTCATTGAAGACCATATTTAGTGAGTGAGAGGGAAATGTGGATCATGGTAATTCAGAAAGCTCAACCTTATTATCCAAAAACCAAATGACCCGACCAGAAGGGTCAACGTGACAGACCATAAGGGGAACGCCATTACATCTTGCCTCTAGCTTTTCCATTTCTGCTTTTGACAGTGGACTATCATCCCTTCACACATTAGAAAAGGAAGCTAATTAGCACAAAAAACAGCGATCAAATTAATAATCAATATTGCTCTTCTTTAGTATGTGATAATGCTTGTGGTAACAAAATACGAAAGACAACGACGAGATATAATAAAGGCATCATTTGGAGCAAATTTACGTTAATGCCTTGAGAGGCACGGAAGTGAAATGAAGAGTGGATTTACCTGGTTAAATATGCTAAAAAATAAGGGTCACCAGGAGAAGATTTCTTAAATTTGGAGTTAGGCAAATACACATCAAAAGTTGGCTTTGCTTCATCATTTATATGCATATCTCTAAGACCATTAGAAATTGAGAACCCCTCCTCCAATACGGATATTGATATCCCGTTGCTGTCTTTTGAGTCCCCGACAAAGGTAGAAGTAGAAGCATGCTGCTTGTCATTCTTCAATGTCCACTGAACACCATGACGACCTACAATATAACCAAGTGACTTCAAGTGCTTATAAGATTTGAAAGAATCCCCACAACACCCGTTCTTGCGTTCTGAAAGCATCCAATACATATCTCCTATAGAAAGAACCACATCATTATTATTAACAAGAACTAATGCTCCTCGTTCAGCCATGAACCTACAAAACGATACAGAAAAAGTGTTAGTTTCCTGTTTCAAGCCATCTAGAACTAACCAAGAGTAGCAAATTTCAATTCAATCTTCTGAAGAAAAAAGATTATAATGTTCAGTTAGATTATACGAAGTTTTACGCCTTTCATGCAGATGAAGGTCAAAGGGAACGGCAAATAAACATGTTCAGGTACTACGACGTATTACGTCTTCCATGACTACACATGTAGAGAAGTTAAATGAAAAAAATAACAACCTGTGTTTCATGGGTAGCTAAGATTTCATGAGACAATAAGAAGATGGCCAATGGTCTGATTTTACGTAAGATTATTTTCTATAATCATAGATCATAAAACAACCACAAATGAAGACTTCTGGACCTAAGATTACCTACATGTTGGTTTGCTCAAAAAATGCAAGGCAACTGTTTGGTGTTACCATTTATAATGATGTGATTTTCAGTAAGGATGCTGCATATGTAGAACAGTTCGTCCTCATCCTCCAGTGGCCAGTCATAAAAGTTATGGCAAGCTTGGTTGCTAGTGATATGCAGGAACTAATTTCCAACGAACACCATGTCAACCAATAGCATATTCAAACGATATTAACAATTTACTCTCAGCATTTTCCCCAAAGGATTGGGATTCCTCCATTTTGTG
>JAJJMA010087273.1:0-13105 GCA_023529015.1 Papaver nudicaule
GTCATTTCTTCCGAAGATGTTAGGAAGAATGCCTCGGTGCCTCGTTTCACTGATCAGCACGAGGTTTCTGAATATATGGTTTTCAAAGAGAGTAGGGAGCTAAACCTACTTTTCCTGTTTTCCTGCTCCTTTCACACCCCTGAGCGAGTTTTACCGTCCTATCATTCTCATGTTTTGTTTTGTGTTTTTAGGCATCAAAGCCAATTTGAAGAAGCAGGTTGCTGACGCCGAGGCGGCAAGGGACGATGCCTCAAGTCAGCTGGTGAGTGAATCCGAACGGAAGTTGGAGGCTGAAAGCAAAGTTAAGCAGTTGACCCAAGAGCTATCCGAAGAACGCTAGCGTCGTTCTGCTGATTTGGTCAGGCTTTCTCGAGAACTTGAGCTTGAACGCAAGCGTCGCTCTGAAGAAGCGGCAAATTATGCTGAAATGCTATCCAAGGAACGGGAACTTCGCCTTGAATGTCAGGCAAACGTGAGGGGCATGGTGACCGGCTTTGCCCTTGTGCACCATGAGTTAATACATGGTCAAGCTGTAGAAGAAATTCTTTCCCGATCTGCTTTAACTACTGCCTTTGCTACTAGCATGGCCTGCCGAAAGCATGGTCGCTCTCTTTTCAGAACCATTGGTATTGAACCTCCTACTTACGGCCCTATTGGTGCACGCGACTCGGATGTTGTATCCCCTATCGATAAGTACTTACTCCCTCAGGAGGTATATGTAGCCTTAGCTAGGGATGAGCTTCGGAAGAGGGGCTTACTGAAAAGTTTTGAATGGGCCTGGTGACGATGACGACGACGATGATGATGCCGACAATGATTCTAAAGGTGGTGATTCGGGGAATCTTGGCGATGCTGCCGAAGGCACCCATGATGGTCCAGGCGAATCCGATCATGGTCCCGAGGAGGGTCCTAAAGATGGTGCCAATTGTTCAAAGGATAGCTCTAAGCATGACGCTGAGGGAAAGGCTGTTGGTATGGTGGGTAGTACTTCCCGAAGTCATGACGATTCCATTAAGGAGTGTGTTGTCCGAACTCCAGGTACTGCCTTTAATAAGGAGAGCCATTACTTGTTTCAAGAACCAGCTTTGGCATATAGTGAAGGGGAGAGTGAGGAAGAATTTGATGAAGAAATTGATTCGCATGATTGCCGAGCCCCAGGTGCTATATTTGATAAAGGGGGTCATTATTTATTTCAAGAGCCTTCTCGGGAATATAATGACGAAGAAAATGAGGAGGAAATCGCCAATGCCGTGGAAATTGCTCCTTCGGGGTCTGATCATTCTCAGCTTCGGACCCAAGATGATAGCATCTGAACTGATAAGGGTCTTGCGAGGGAAATTGAAGTTCTTGGTGACGTTTCTCTTTGTGTCTAATCGAAGGCTTTTAGCTTAGTAATGTTACTTTTCCCTTTTTTGGCTGCGTTCGAGACATTTGTTTATATACGCATTTTTTGTTGCCGCTCTCCATGCCCTGCATTTATATATATAAAGAATTTATCTGCTTATTTTTCCATTGTTATGCCCCTCCTCGAGGCTGTTTTTTGTTTGGAGGAGGTCCCTTGGCTGTGTAATTCACTTGTAAATGCAAGCTAATCATCTGCCTCGGGGTTCCATCTTCCTCTATAGGTAGATGTTAATCCCATTTATTGTCCCCTCGGCGCCCGAGAACGTGAGGTCCTTGTAGCCGTTTGGTAGTGGGTACGAATGCATCATCAGCTTATGTAGCCTTGACTCAAGGTACCCACCGCTACCGGGGTATCTTGTGGGTAGAGGACCGTGCCATATAACTCGTAGGGCCCTTACGATTTATATGATCATCGGCTCTGTGCCTGCTATTCGAGGTCTTTATGTTTTTTGGCGATTTTTGCCTTTGGCGTTACAGCCTTTTTATTGTTTGGCGATTTTTGCCTTTGGCGTTACAGCCTGTTTGGCGTTTTTTGCCTTTGGCGTTACAGCCTGTTTGGCGTTTTTTGCCTTTGGCGTTACAGCCTTTGCGGTTGTGCCTAGCCAGGTGGGGTTTTTTTACCCGTCCTGACAGGATCTGGAGTTTGATTCCGAAGGGAGTTGCATCAATGAGTGCGATTTTTATTTATTAAATCTTTCTTCGGGTACTGCTTACAAAAGGAGTTGCCTTCTCAGACTAGGTGTTTCATGTGCTTCCCCTCCACTGGGGTTTTTAACCTCTGGCCTTCGAGATTGATCAAGCTATACGTGTCGTTCCCAAGTTGCCTTTCTATGACAAATGGTCCTGCCCAGAATGGTTCTTGCTGGATGTTCTTGCCTTTGCTAGACTCGCCTAGTTGTTCATTCGGAGTCCGAAGGTTGCCTGCTGCTACGAGGAACTGTTCTCGGTTCTCGGGACGTTGGTCCTTTTCGCTGTTATTTTGTTTTACGCTTGTCATCCCGGCTTCTGTGTCAGCTATGAATTTTTCTATGTCTTTATCCGTTATCCTTGGGTGCTTAGCTTGCCCCGAGCATTCCTTGCTACCTTCTTTTGCCTGAATGTCTATTTCATGGCAAGCACGAGCCTCGGTAGGGTTACCAGGAATCTCCGCAATCCCTCGTGGAGTTGGAAACCTGATTCTTTGGTGCAAGGTGGATGCTACGCCCATAATGTTGTGTAACCATGGCCTTCCCACGATAGCATTATAGGGTGAGTTTATGTCCACTACAGAAAATAAGGTTGGCTTCTTTTGGCTGCCAGCATGAATTGTGATCATTAGCTCTCCCCGAGGTGTTGATGGCTTTCCGTTGAAACCGAATATGTTGTACGTTGAGGGTACCAAAGCGGCTTTCTTTCCCTTCATCTTGTCATATGTTTGTCCAAAAAGTATATCTACAGAACTCCCAGGGTCCACCAGTATTTTAGGCATAGCTATCTTTCCCATTTGAAGGGTGATGACCAAGGGATCATTATGCGTTCTTCCTTCGTTGGGAATGTCTGCTGCCGAAAAGAACACAGGCTGCTTCTGCCACTCTTCTAGGCGATTCTTTGCGATCACACTAAGTATTTCTTCACCCTCAAAATCCCTTTTATGGATGCGGCCTGTTTGGATCCCTTCTAGACCCTTTGTGTGAACAATGGAATTGCAAGCTCCGAATCTTGGAATATCTCTGTCAATTGTAATCACATAAGCTTCGTACTTTGGCTCCTCTTTGGGTTGTGGCTTATTTGGGGGTGGCTTTGGTAATTCCAGAAGATGTTTAAATTGCTCTCTGGCTATGAAGAAATAAATTTGGTCCTGCGCTGTAACGCAGTCCTCGGTTGTGTGTCCGTAGAACTTGTGAAACTGACAATAATCTCTTGAATTTTTTGTGTACTTCGGTTGGTTTCCCCTGCTTCGGGGATATCTTATCTCGTTGGCAAATTCGGACTGCTCGATGATCCGAAGAGCATCTTCGATGGGCACACAAAACTTTGGGAGTTTCCTGTCGTGAAAGGCAGGGAATCCTGGTTTAGCCGTCCCGAATTTTCTGTTTCCTTGTCCTTGTTGGATGCTGCCTCCTTCAAATTCTCCCCGAGGGTTATTTCCTCTGCTATCATTGTACTTTCTGTTATCATGGTACTTGCCGTCGCCGAATTTGCCTTCGTTCCCATAGCGACCGTTATCCTCTTGTCTTTCTCGCTTCGACGGATCCCCGAATTGAGTGCTCATTGCTTGTCCTCGTTCTTCAAGCGATAAGTTGTTTATTGAGTGGACCTGCTTTAAAATTGTTTCCTTACCCAAGGCTGCTTGTTCTTTAATTTCCTCCAAGGTAATTCGCTCCTTTTGGTATTTTCGGAGATCTTGTAGCGTCTCGAGGTTCTTTGAGAAAAGTCTATCATATAGAGGGTGATCTTTATCCAGAGCGTTGATGAATGCTCGTACTTTGTCCTTTTCCGTAGCTCCATTTCCCACCTCTACACACTGTTCAGTCCATCTGCTTGTCAAACTCTTGGTAGACTCTCCTGGCCGTACTCGAATGTTGAATAGTTTCTCCACCCCTGGCTTAGAGGAATTGTTGTATAGGAAGTGTAATATAAAAACTTTGGACAACTCCTCAAAGGATGATATCGAGCTGGCTGCAAGGTAATCGTACCAAGCAAGAGCTTCTCCTTTCAAGCTAGAGGGAAAATATTTACAAAGCACCTCATCTCTATCAGCGTAAGCCAAAAAGACTCGGAGATACATTTTGATATGCACAGTCGGGTCTCCCGAACCGTAAAAAATTGATGTGAAAGTGGGCATAGTACACTTTATTGGAATTGCCATTGATAGGATTTCTGGGCTTAAGGGAGAGCGATTGACATCGTTCATGACTTGTGTGAGTTTGATCCTATCACTTGATTGAATTCGGTTGTCGAAAAATTCTGCTCGGAGCGCCTTAATCTGATCCAACATTACTTGCTGTAGGGCCCTAGCTTCGGCGTCTTTCTTCGTTTGGTTACCTTCGCTGAGTATCTGTATGCTTTCCTTCATGTATGCTCCTGGTTTGGTCCTTTTGCTTGATACTGTGATGCAGTGACCTTTGTTGATGCCCTTGGTCTTGATGTATGTTTTGGGCTCAGAGTGTTCCTTCGGCTGAGATACATTGTTTGGACGAGAGTGTCCTTCGCTACCCCCTTTGTAGTTTGACGCCGATTTTTCTGCCGCCTTTTTGTTTGCTTCGGCCAGCTGCTTCTTTAGCTTTCTTATTTTTCTGTTTTTCAGAATTAACTTTCTAAATCGTGCAACTCTCGCCGTATTTTCTTCGGTAGGATGATGTTCCGGCATATCATTATCAGGGTCGGCCGCTTCGTCCTCCTCTTCGTCGTTTTCCCCATATTCTTCTTGTATCTGTTGTTGGGGTGGTTCTTCACCCTCTTGGAATCCTGCTCCCTCGGGGCCTAAATCCTCTACATACACTTCATCCTCATTTACTGGTTCTCTGTGTTGGACTGTGCTAGCCGCCACCTCGGGGGATAACCCTTTACTTGTCGAAAATCTGGTGTAATGCTGTCTTGATGATCCGGTCCCTTGCTTCGAGGATCCTACTCGCTGCTTCGGAGCCTGGTCAGATTTTGAAGCCATTCTGGTTGTGACCTGTCAGAAAACAAAAAACCCGTGAGGTCCAAGGCGGCTAGCGCAGTGTACTGTGTCGGCCATGTAAGTCTGTACACTGCAACGGATTTTATCAGGCGAATTTTAATGTAGGTCGTATTTGCCCTTTTTAGTTATATTCCTAACTGCATATTTTGTCTTTTAGTAAAAAATCATCTTTCTCGACGGTTTCTCTTATAGAAATTTATTTCCAAATATAGCAAGAATTCTGAAAACCCTAAAATGGACTTACACACATATATTTTTCCATAATCGTTTTCTTATATCTAATCTTCATTTTAAAGCATTCAAGATGAGAACCAACTTCCCCTTTTGAAATCGGCTTCATCACACCAAGGTTTTGAAACTCTTGATGGATGATCTTACCATCTGATGTTGTGCTCAGAAAACCCTTAAACATGCTAAAGCCTTTAAGGTTCTTTAGACGTTTAAAGTACAGGAGCTTCTTTTTGAAAAACAAGTTTTTGAAGATCTTTTGAGAAGATAATGAAACATGTGAAAAACTTGAAAACCCGAAAAATCACAGGCAAACCCTAAGTTGTTTTAATCAGTCCATGTTTCTAGCGCCAAACTGTACGAGTAGAAAATCTGCATAGGTATGTAATATACTTCAGCCATCAGATCTACTCATACATACAGTTACTTAAACAAGATTCAGTGGTGCGAAGACCATAAGAACAATACCGAAGATATATGAATAACAGTAATCAAAGGAAAAATGTATAAAGATTTGTATGTATATCAATGTTGTAACTACATGGATTATCATCCTAAGAAGCCAGAGGAGACCTAATCCCACTCTTGCCGCTTAGGTTTTACCCAAAAAGAATCCAACCCTTACAATGTTTTCCAAGCTCGCCTTATATAGGCCGAGCTTGGGTGGTTTACAGCTAATAAGACAAAAGACTCAATCGTGGTAGTGTCAGTCCTTGTCGAGTAAGGCGGTTTATTCGGTGGTGCTCCGAAGTTGACTCTGGGGCTTCGGTCCCTCGATGCGGTCCGAATCCCTTCCTTCCGAGTCTTCACTCGTCGTGTTCGATCTCGTTCTTCTTCGGTTTGGTCCGAGGCTTCGTAGGTGGTTCCTCAGGAGTGGTTAGGCTTCTTGGATTTATGACACGTGTCTCGAGGGGTTTTACCCTCTACATCCCCAACCACTGAGATCTCACTACTAAAGAGGAAAAGTCATACTCCTGACTCTACACTGAAAAGTGATAATCCTCAAAACCCCACCAGTTCAGAGACTGAAAAGCCTGGACTCATGATTGCTCATGAAAAAATTGAAAAGTTAACGGGAGAAATTTATCGACTCAAATCAATCTCTGAAAAACCCAAAGAAAATCAGTCAGGAAAAAGAACTCGTCGTGGTAAAACTGTTGGAAAGAAGGTGACATCTTCCCACACCTCTGATAACGTGACTAATTCCACTCATCACTCTGATGATAACAGTACCCACAAAAGGAGTTTTAATGAAGGTAAAAAACATGAGAAATCATGTACTTTCTGTAAAAAGAAAAGACACCTTTAGACTGAATGCAATATCCAAAGGAGGACAAAACGAGTTGCTCAACTCCAACACACATTACAAGATAATAGACAAGATCAATCATATCTCTACTCTATATGTATCTGTTAAGAAACAAGAGAATACGATTTTGAGAAGCAACAATCCTGAACGCCTTCAGATGAAGTCTAATACCTTTAATGCATACTTTCTCATTCTTCCATCCAAGATTTGTACCCAGTATACCTTTGATAAAAGTATCATCGGATGGCCTTGCGCTTGCGGGTTGTGGAAGTATGAAGTTACACAGAGTACCTTGTGTAGCGTCTTTAATCACTTCTCGAGTCACAAGAAAGATTGATTTGCTACAAATGTTTTGAAGGCGTGCATTCTTTCGGGTTACACTCATGCATATTAGCATAAAATATTTTTGTCATAACAGGAAAGTTTTCACCTAGCCCATCATGGATATTACCCCAAACAACAGGATTCATGAACTAAGTGAGGTTTGAATCACATATATTTGGGTCTAGTATTATTTCTACAATGATTTGACGATTCACATGGAATTTATCTATGCTCTGTTCATCATAGAAGTACCAACCAGTAAAATTATCCATAAATGGTTCGTGAACCGTTTCAGTGTTAAAATCATCAGTTTCATCATTTGAGCTACTGGAATCATTCACATCATAACCTGCATCAATCACGCTACTAGTAGAGGCCTGATATCTAGCATTACTTATTCCAAACATGCTTAAAAAAAGAAAGAAGTGTAGAATTCACTTATTTGATAATTTCTCTCAATTTAGAGAGAGTTAGGTGAAAATGATTATGACCTGTTGAATAATTTTTCGACACGATCGCAATGGTTCCAAGATTGCCAAAAGAGGTTCACGAACTCCCTTGATTTGATCAAGCTCAAGGAACTGTCGGAGGTTTCTTTTCTTCTCAACTCATGGATAAGAAATGAGAGGAAGAAGATGACCTCGTGTCTTATCATTTCATATTCGGGTCGGGTCGGTTCGCAGACCGGGTCAGTGGATCCAAGCAGATCCAAGCAGCACATGCCAGCTCCTATGGGCTTCGGAACCGGTTCTAGCGGTTTTTAGGTTCTTTTCATGTGTGAAACACATGTTGGAGTCAATTAGGAAGGATTTTTCCTTTAATTTTGACAAGTTCCTAGTTGTTTTTTTGACATTTTTCTCTTCTATCACCATAATACATTAGCTAGCCTCAACATTTAGATGTAGCAATTTTCAGAGAGAAACAATTCCAATAATGCCCTTTTATTAAGCTTAGAGTAAACTAAACCTAATATTCCGATACAAAATACTTTCACGACCCCAAGAGAGAATCTCTTTCCAATTTTTTATTAAAACTGGAGGATTTTGGAATATATGAAATGTAATTCTTTCTATTCCAAAATTGAAAGTATTTTTCTCAAATTTTAGAAAAAGTAATATCCTTTTGTTTTCTGAAAAGGGTATATGAAAGAATTTATAGCCCTTATGCTTTGCTTTTGAAAACTGTGCACAGTTTTTATTATAAGGACGATTTTTAGCAAAGCTCTTATGTTTGTTATCCTGTTGTACAAAATGATTTACATGTTTTTTTGGGAGGGCACATGATTCTACAGACAGTTCCTCCTTGTGAATTTCATCAATTTGTAGAACACACAGTTGATAATGAATTATTACATCCATGGGCTCCTCATCAAAGAGCGTGTTGATAATAACTTGATCTTGACGTTTTCCATAAAAAGACGCTTCAGTCTCTTTAATAAGTTGATTAATGTCTACTTCAACATGTGCGTTTTCCTCTATGACCATGTGTAGGTGATTCAAAGATTCTTCTTCTTTCATAAGATATGGCTCTAGGTCATGAGGGGGATTATCAATCTGTTTTTCAAGACTGATGAAGACTTCAATCATTTCAGAGGGACGTTAAAGAGTTCTCTTGCCGACATGATGAGATCTGATAACGAATCATCAGAATCATCATCTTTAGCATCTGATACTATGTTACAAGATTTTGAGCTTTGTTCTGTAATTCAAGAACCTCGATAAACACAGACAGTTACGCCATTTATGTGTCTACCGACTGTGATACCAATTGAAAAATAAGGGGTACCAAAATACTACCAACTTTTCTTTTGGGTTCGTGAGTCTTATGGTAAGATATGGACAATCTCAAAATCAATATCCAAATCTGTGTAACCTGTGTTTGAAAAGGAGAGGATACCAAGATACACCACCAAATTTTGAATTCGTGAACCTAGTTGATTAGGTTACTTAAACGATCTCACAAATCATTATTCAAGCAACAACCCGAGTACAGTTCTTTGTTCAATAACCGAATCCTGACAAGAATAAGTTCTTGTAGATCATAACAGAGATGGATTCACTCAAGGGTTTGAATCAACAAACTTGCAAGTAATGTAAGGCACCATAAGTTTTGTTAACGAGGAAAATGCAACCAGCAGAAAAACCCCGGGACCTAGTACATATTTGACCACACACAGTATTAAGAGAATACAAACGCTAGCCTACTATCATAATTTGGACTGGAATGTATCGAGACTGAATTAACCCTCCAGCTACCGTTGTGCCTCTACGTCTCTTGACTCCCGCAGAAGCCTACGCACTTGATTTGTCTAGCTGATGTTCTTTACATGCCTAGGAGTTGATCCACTTTCCTTCGCGAATACTAGCGCTACCCTGCCTCTAACAGGACGCCAGGTTGTACTCGATTTGTCTTTCAACAAACACTATGATAGGTGATTTCCTTTAGACTTAAAATCAAGGCTAATGAAAATCGATTTTATGATAAGGGATTACTGATCTAGGCTAACCAGTTTACCTCGTGATGCGTAACAAACTCGATATTAAACCTAGTTCGTGAATTGTGTTATGGAGCTTCTAGGACTTAAAACATCGAGTGCAGCCTTACGAAGCTTCTATAAAATCTTTGGTCATTTTTTATTGAATTGATTAACAAATCAATCGACCTAAGATACAGGTTCAAGAATATTAATTCTGACTTGTGCTTCACGATCCTCAGATGAAGTCTTTCAAATAGTCGTAGTTCAAGAAAGGGACTTCGAGATGACGACCAACTTTATGCAAGGATACACAGATGTGTAGAGGATTTAGGTTGTATCTTGCAGAATGTCATATATTTATATTGATCATCAGGGAGGCTTTGATTTAAAGTTAAACAACCTTGAGTGAGGCTCAAGCAAGTTTCCGAACTTAGAAAAGTCCATATGCTTGCTTTGAGGTCCAACTCAATCTTCTTCTAACCCGTTGGTTAAAAACCTATAGGTCGTGAGAAGACTTGCCTTGATCAAATCGAAGGATGACAATGGATTAACAAGTAAAACATGATATAGGGTCCATGTAAATAAACACGAATGTGAAAGACTATTGTGGACAAGAGCTCCATGGGCCTTAAGAAGAACGAGTTCGAAAATACGTTCAAACAAGACAAAAGCTCCAAAAGAAAGTTTTTATCCATGGATTATGTGAACACGTTCATGGAGCAGTTTCAGAGTTCAGGAGTTTCTGAAATCTATATGAACGCGTTCATGCGAAACTACTTCGAGTTTGAAAACTTCCCTTCCAGCATATGAACGCGTTCATGAATGCGTTGGCTGTTCAGGTGTAATTCGAGAACTATCTCCATTCCCACATTGTTCTTATGGATTGATCACTAGGTAAACCTAAGTGCCAAGAGAACTAGTCTTTGATCCTTCGAGATCACTATAAACAATATCATAGACTATTTATTTTGATATAATTGGTAAATACAAAACCAAAAGGAAAAACTTTCTAACCTTTCGATGAGGACGATGGATATATCAAGTGTGTAAGCTCCGATCTTCATCTTCAATGGTCTTCGTCTCGAATACCCAAGTTATCCTAGTCTGAAATGATATTGTAGACTTAATCAAGGATTGTGGTTTGTCATCTAAACTTGACAACTTACTTGAGATAACATCGCCAATGGTTTCAACCGAGCTATACTCTAACACAGTTGGATCACAAGTGAAAATTTTCTACAAAAACAAGTCTTTGTAAATCTTTATTCAAGATTTGGAATTAACTACAGGTTAAATCACGTACGACTTGTGTTCCTTTATTATTATAATCAGAGATATAATGCGGAAGGGAAAGAACACAAGATACCAGAAGTTTGTTAACGAGAAAACCGCTATCTAGCAGAAAAACTCCGGGACCTCGTCCAGTTTGAACACCGCATAATACTAACTTTCTACAAACACTAGCCTACTATAAGACTTCGGTCTAGGATGTAAAAGAGACCGATTCCACCCTCCAAGCGAATCAGCTACTGTCGCACTGCTTACGTCTCTTGGATCTCGCAAGACCCTACGCACTTGATTCCCCTAGCTGACGTCCTTTACAGGCCAATGAGTTGCTTTAACCGATGTTAAAGGCTTAAGATAACTTCGGCTTTGCAACCTCTATTATCTGGTGGATGCTTCAAACCGTCCTCCACAGTTTAATTAACATACGAAAGTGACTTCCTTTAGATATGATCAGGCTTATATGGAAATCTACTTACAAGCGGGGGCTAACATGTAAAACAAGTAAACAATGTCCAACTTGTATCTACCTCAACTGTGAAAAGAATCACTTAAGAAACTTACACAACCAAAGCTAACTAGGTCTTACAACACGAACGTGCAGCCGTACGTTGCTTCAGTTAAAACCATGTTGTCACGTATCAGTTCTTGAATGGCCTTATTGCAGAAGAGAAGGACCGTAGAATAGACAAGAACGAACTCAGGATACCAAGGTTACAGGCTACTCTGATAATTACCACAAAGGTATGTATTCGCCTACCTGTGCTTTCAAACTCTCACGAGAAGTCTTTATAGACGTTAGGTAAATCCCGAGGAACTGCTACCTAATAGAGGATGACTACCACAACAAGCGTACACCAAAGTGTAAATAGTTTACGCAGAATCCCACAGAGAAATTTTACGTCTGCTTGATGCTTGTGGTTTTTGTTCTAAAGTCCTCTATTTATAGCATTCAATAAGATAGGTTTCTTTGGAATAAAACAATAGAGTTCTTGTGCTACAAGTTAGCTAGTGCCCGTGTAAACGTGCCCGTTACTTGACTTGCCCACAAATATTCACAGTTTAATCACATTTGGAAATATTTTAACATTTATCTGCCAAAGTAGTTTGTTAGCTTATAAACTACTTCAAGATAGAGATCCAATGGAAATGTAAACAATTGAATCTATTGAATCATTGAGATTCGTTAGATAAACCACATAATATATTTTCGTGATAAGAACCAAGTCTATTTAAGAGATAAGGAGTTATCTGTTGAACCCGCGTAACAATCCCAAAGATTACCATCAAGAGGTTCGCGAGCGTCCTGAACTTGGAATTCAGGCTAAAAAGCCGGAGAAACTGTACACGTGCATGTTTGTGTACAATTTCAACCTTTTGGAACTCAGGAGGAAAATACAGAGCACTTGCACGCGAAACAATTCACGAACTGCCTGCCAAATTAGAGTTTTAATTGGTGTCGCTCCAAGTACTTGGGCTGGGCCAATTTTGGTACTTAGACAAGGTTACATCCTGAGCTATAATCCATGACTCTAAGTATCTCATTAGACTCACCATTCTCCTACATGTGATTTGCAAGCAAACTATTATAATGGAAAGTGTATTGAATCTATCTCATGTATCTTGTAAATTTAGTATACTGGAAAAGCATACTAACATAACTCATGGTTGTGTAGACAAGATAACAACATCCCAATATTCTATAGTTAAGACTAAAGTAGCCGACTATTTCGAAAGATAGAATAACTAGAATAGAAGAAATTCCATAGAATGTCACAACTCATACTAACCTTTCCATGAAGAATATACGATGTCTTTGTGGTAAGCTTTGTCTTCGTCTTCAAGGTCTCAAATACTCAGTCTATATCCCAATTCAGAAATCTAGTAGGCTAAATCAAGAATTGTGTTTTGACATCTAAAACTGAACTAGCTTGACATACCAACACTAGTAGGTTTTGTTAGGGCATTGTCCGGTCAAACCCACTAGCGTTTGTATGTCAAGCTGGTTGTCAGTTTTAGGTGTCAAAACACAATTCTTGATTTAGCCTACTAGAGTTTAGATTTCGGAATTGGGATATAGACAAAGTAGTAGAGACCTTGAAGACGAAGACTGTGAAGACAAAAGAAGAAATCAATTATTCTTCATCGACAAAAGGTTAGTAGAAGTTATGACTTTTATGGAAATTCTTCTATTCTACTTATTCTATCTTTCGAAATAGTCGGCTACTTTAGTAGAGATACTAATAGCGATTGAGATCGTGTTCTTGTCTACATGACCATGTGTTATGTTGGTATTTGTTCCCACGAATACTAAGTTTACAAGAATGCATGAGATAGATTCGATACCATTTGTCCACTGCAATGGTTTGCTTGCAAATCACTTGTTGGATATGGGTGAATCTAAAGGAGTACTCTT
>JAJJMA010087279.1:1789-19918 GCA_023529015.1 Papaver nudicaule
CACTAAATGGAGACATTATCTGTTGGGTCACCATTTTATTATTAAGACAGACCATCAAAGCATTAAGTTCTTTTTGGAGTAGAAGATTACAACTGTGTTACAGCAGAAATGGTTAGTTAAGCTATTGGGGTATGATTATGAAATTCAGTACAAAAAGGGTGCAGAAAACAAGGTGGCAGATGCACTGTCCAGAAGACCATCACCTTCTATTTCTCTTCATGCTATAGCTATTTCTAAGCCAACTTGGATGCAGGATATCCTTGCCATCTATACTGATGATGACAAAGTTCAACAACTGATTACACAGCTCATAGTAAAGCCTGACTCTCTTCAGCATTACTCTTACACAGAGGAAATCTTGAGGTATAAAAGCAGATTATATATGGGCTGTAACAAGGAGGTGAGAGCCAATATTCTTTCTTCTATTCATTCATCAGCTGTTGGTGGACACTCTGGTATTCAAGCTACATATAGCAGAGCCAAGACACATTTCTTTTGGCCTGGAATGAAGAAAGATATCTTGCAGTTAGTGACTACTTGTGATGTTTGTCAAAGAAATAAAGGGGAACATACTTACCCTGGGGGACTTTTGGTTCCTTTACCTATTCCACAACAAGCTTGGCAACACATAAGTATGGATTTCATTGAAGGATTGCCCTCAAGTGAGAAGAAATCCATCATTTTAGTAGTGGTGGATAGATTTACCAAGTATGCACACTTTGTGGCTCTGCAACATCCTTATACTGCTGTTGGTGTAGCTAAACTCTTTCTCAACAACATTTTTAAACTTCATGGATTGCCTGAATCCATTGTATCAGACAGAGACAAAGTCTTCACCAGCAATTTTTGGCAAGATCTGTTCAGAATTTTGGGTACTAACTTGAGCATGAGTACTGCTTATCATCCTCAGTCAGATGGCCAAACTGAGAGAGTAAATGCTTGTTTAGAAAGCTATCTTAGATGCATGACAGGACATCAACCCAAGAAGTGGAGCAACTGGTTAGCTCTGGCAGAATGGTGGTACAATTCCAGCTTCCATTCTAGCATAAAAATGTCACCATTCAAGGCACTATATGGGTATGAAGCTCCTCACCTAGCTTTTCCTTCTCATGCTATTACTTCTGTGGCTTCAGTGGAGGAGTATTTGAAACAAAGAGATGGTATGCTGAACATCTTGAAGGAATCTCTCACTCAAGCTCAAGCCAGAATGAAGTTCTTTGCTGACAGAAAAAAGTCTGACAGAAGTTTTGAAGTGGGTGATCTGGTATATCTCAAACTCCAACCCTACAGACAGAATTCAGTGGCACTAAGGAGAAACACCAAGCTTGCAGCTAAGTACTATGGACCTTTCCCTGTCATTCAGAGAGTTGGTACTCAAGCTTACAAACTAGCTCTACCTGAAGCTTCCAGGATCCACAATGTGTTTCATGTCTCTCAGCTGAAGCAGCATATTGGCTCAACACACACTCCCTCCCCAACACTGCCACTTACTGATCATCAAGGGAAAATTGTGGTGCAACCCATTCAGCTACTTGGCACCAGAGATATCACCAGAAATGGAGTGCAGGTTCATCAACTTCTTGTTCAATGGTGCCACTCCTCTGCGGATGATGCTACTTGGGAGGATGCTACTCACATTGCAGCTCACTTTCCAGACTTCTATCCTTGAGGACAAGGATATTTCGAAGAAGGGGGTAATGTCATGTACCTAGCATGACATGAGCTGTATTTACCTCTTGTTGGCGGGCTACCCTTTCTGTGTGCCTTTATTGAGTCTGTGGGTGTCTTTAACATCTTATCTCTTTCTTTAATTCTGTAACCGTTGGATGGTTAGTTGGTCGAGCTTAGATTGTTGCCACTTGTCGGCGCTAGTGTGGCTCAGGTCGAATTCTGTTAGAGTATTTATTTGCGTCTGTTGTTGGGACTGAGATGTCAATTCAAGATTTATCAAAATTACAGAGAACATTTGTTCTTTCATTTGGGTTCTTTGCTCTTGTAGCTTAGAAAATTAGGCTTGAATCCTTGTGATTCAAGAGGTTACTCTTCACTGATTGTTGAATTGTTATGTGAGAACATAACATTGATCTCCTCAGTATCACCGTTGTCCACAACTTCGTTTCTTGCACTACCATCCACAGGCACATCCACATCGACAAAAGAAGCCATACGGACACCATCAACACTCTTGGTCATCAGCGTTTCGTCATAAACATGAAGGAACACAAGCCACTTACCGTGCCGGGACTCGACGCCTCACGAAAAGATGAAGAATTATCGGTCTTCTCAAGTACCTCCCGATATCCGTCATCCACATTCGAAGATCCCATGGGCTCGTTGACTTCCAGACGACCCGCTTGCAAGAAGGGGACACAAAGAATGAGGGCCTAACTGAGCGTTAGCATGGGAATAAAACAATTGTTATGGAGGTAAAGGATTCACTACCATCGTATCAGCATCCTCATAGTCAACAGAAAGCTCATCCACTCCCACCTGAGAGACATATCCCCTGGGAAGCCTCATCCTAGGCCTGTTCCTTCTGACACCTCGAACCGGAATCATGTCGTCCGACTGGGGACTCGGAGTGGGGCTCACCTGCGGAAGAATAACGAAGGGTAAAGAGAAAGACGTTTAGCAACCAAGAATAGATTACAACCGAACTATCGTACCTGGACGGAAGCAATGGGAGTATCCTGGCCTCCTCCCTGACGGTTGACAAAGCCATGAAGGACTTCAAGAGTGAGATTCCAAAACTCCTGATACTCACGGGTCAGCCTCGTCGGTCTATGCCGAAAGACGAAAGGGAAACAACGATTGGGACGAAGCGATACGTCAAGCGAAGTCCGCAACTCGGCACAGAAGGCATAGGAAGCAACCTCTTGGGAATGTCTTGGTCGAAACCCATCATTCTCGCTGCTCTATCAACATTGTAAGGCATCACCACCTCCTCCCCACGAAAGTAACCAAGGATGTGACCATGAGTACTGTTGTTGATGAAGATAACTTGCCCAACAGTAAGATCACCCGACTCTCGGGGTCTCGATCGCAGCTCAACACCGGGGTTCTCCGTGAAAGTTACAGGCTGTACAATCTCTGAAGAGGAGTTGGTGTACCACGGGCGGAAATTAATATTCATCTCGTCATCCAACAAGTCCCCCAGTTCTGGAGAAGCGATAGGCAACTTGGTGATCCATTGCAAGATTCGAGGACTCTCTTTCAGCGTCTTAACCAAAGCAGGGGCCTTCTTATGTCTGTGAGTTGCATAGTGCTCCCATAAAATCGCCTGGACGATTGAAGGATTCACGTAGGTGCTAACCCTACTCACACCAGGCACCGACATATCCCGGACCAGAGCATCAAACTGGGCATACTGAGAACCAAGAAATAAGCTACCGATAGGCAAACTTCGACCATGAGCAAGGAGAACAGCCAAAGGGACAACGCGGGGATTCAAGGTACCAAGGGGAGCGTCAGTAAAGATGTCCTTGGACAACCAGAGTACCAGGAACGCTGCAATACAAAGAGTGCTCTCGGGAGCATCACCAATGGGACTCACGCCACCTACATACCAGTGATTAGTCCATTCCGTATAGTTTTCGCTCGAATAAATTTTATCCACCTGCAATTCGTGGATCTTCCTGTTCAAGACTCCGATCATTGTGTTCTGAGCCGAAGAATAGTTGTCGGGAAGATTCCCCAACATTGGAAGATGGTATAAAGCAGCGAACACCTCCAAAGAAATTGCGAACTCACCCCAACTCATCACAAAAGTTTTTGTTGCCCTGCCCCAACGAAGGAGGAAAGTAACAATAGCGCCAGTATTCTTGTATATTTTCAAATTCCTAGTCGCTTTCACCGCATAGAGGATACCCGCTCGCTCCAAAATTGGCTGGACCTTCTTGTTAGTTAACATAAAATCGTACCAGGCACAACACGGCAGCACGGGAAACTGAGGAACTTTGAAGTCGACAGGCGCATGTACCACCATACACCTTAGACTCCATGCAAAACCTAATAGTGTCGCTCGACACCACCATAGAAGAATCGTCGAAGTCTCCTTGCCCCCGAACGAAACAAGCAGAGAAGTCTCTGAGATCAACAAATGCAGTCGGGTTCCTAACAACAAAAGCATATGAAAAACCATCAACACAGCTGGGAGTCCTAGCAGCAGTATCACGGACAGAATGATGGCTGGAAACTGACCCTTGGTCACCATCGCGTCCTCTCTGTACCACACAAACAATTCCAAGTAAGTCAGTACATGCTCTCGCATACATAATAGTAATTATTTTCTAAATAGCATGAGTAGTACGCATACACACTTGTTAAAAGTATACATGCAACACGACATACATGTTATATATATATATGTAAAAAATCCTACGTGAGCATATGTGGCGCCACCTTTATCCCTAGGTTACCTTTTTGTTCCGTGTTGTCGCTCCACTTGATGACATGATGAATGAGATTAACAAATACAGTTAAAGAGAGTAAATCAAGAAGAAAGAAAAGAAATACTGCTCTGGGAAACCCTCATCTCTTTTCTCTTCTTTGTTGAAAACTTAATCTAGAAATTATATATATACATAACTATTGAGAATCCTAGTCCCAGTAAAACTCCTAGAAAAGGAAAAGAAGGACAAGGGTCCCGAGGCCTCTCTTAATGTCAAAAAAATAATAAATATAATAATATAATAATAAAGAAAAAGGGAGGGGCGCGAGTTTCGAGGCGCCATGGCGCCACGACCATGGCTGCCCGCGCCACATCCCATTACGCCATGGCCACTCCCTCTCATCCCCTCACATACACTCACATGTACATGCAATAAATAAATATAAAAAAAACTTTCACGCACAAGCTTGCTATCGATTTCAGGGTCATTAACATTAAGACCCGGTCCTTTATAAATCTTTGCTAAAAAAAAAAGAGAGACCTAAGACTTCTAGGGTTGCTATCACCATCTGAGTGGTTAGTATGAAACATTACTGTTCCACACTAACCAGGGGACTTAATGTAGATGGTGAAAAATGGGAGAAGGACAAAATCGTAAAACTCCTCTCTAACTACGTCTTAATTGAAGGCGATCGCCTACTCAGGCACATCTCTATAGCTCAGGATGCAACATATTCTATGATCTGAATGTACTCTCTATGAGTTCTCTCTTATAACTTCCGGTGGACAGGATGATATCATGGTGCAGTACCGATAACCTCACCAGCACATAAACCCATTAATCTGCTTCATGTCGACATCGCCTCGAATTCCTCGATATCAGAACTAGATTGCTCAATGGTACATGATGAAGAGTTAACAGAGACGCATCCTCACAGATTTCCTCTCAAAATATGACTCAACATCCGAGTCTCAATGAAAACCTCAGAAATACCGAAGCTCTAGGCCTGTCCAGAGCTCTCTGAGAGGCATGCAACAGCCTAAACAGGCTTAAGCAGACCACACTCTAAACACATAATGGTCTAACATACCATGGATAAGCATGCCATGACTTGAAGCACGCTGTAGTACAAGCGCATGCATACGCCATAGCGCAAACGCATGCATACGCCATAGCGCAAGCGCACGCATACACCATAACTAAGTGCACAAGTACGCCACAATCGAGTTGGCCTTGGCCAAAGACCAAGGCCGTGGTCCCTTGGACCATGGCGCCACAACAATCTAGCCTTGGCCAAAGGCCAAGGCCGTGGTCCCTTGGACCATGGCGCCACAACAATTTGGCCTTGGACCATGGCGCCATGAATCATGGCGCCACAACAATCTGGCCTTGGCCAAAGACCAAGGCCGTGGTCTCTTGGACCATGGCGCCATTAATAAAACTCAACCTTGGCCTTATATCATAGCGCCACGAGTTCCTGGCATTGGCCAACGGCTAAGGCCACTCCTACACACCCGCTATGCATCTCTCAAAAGCGTCACACTCACGCTGGCCACAGAATCATAGCCACACTGCTCAAACTCAACACAACCATGCAATATCTGCACATCACTCGAGACATCAAAACATCACACGGGGGGATAACTTTGGGGGTATTGGTCTAGCGGTCTACGACAGTTAGAAAGAAACTGATGGATATGATGGACAATTACGAGAACGTGGTACTGAGTGGACATGTTCTACACGACTCTAGCAGTTACAGAGCACAACTCATGTCCTCCACTCCTCCACTCTTCCACGACTTCCACCTTCTCTGTTGAGAGATCAGGATGAGTTCAATACTATAAATAGAGGCTTCCTCTATCTTCCAAGGCATAACATTCAGAATAACCAAAACACTCAAGAATACCAAAGCCTCAGAGCACGAGCAACAATCGAATTCAGAGAACCTGAACTCTTACACCCAGAAACACACATTCTCAACCTGATCTCAAGTTTCTTCGTTGTTTCCCTCCCTAGATCAACCTCTATCCTCTCTGTAACTGAAGCGAGACGGAAACGGCCGTTGACTTGGTTTAGGCTCGTCTTGTTCGACTTTGATCTCGAGCACTACGAAAGTACTCAGAGACGGTGCATTGTTTTTCCAGGTAAAAACAAAGCCAAGACATGTTATAAAACCAAAGCCAAGACTCAAATATTTATCCTGAACACCCCAAAGGGCTAAAAAGACTCTAAGAAACCTAAACAAAATAAAATAAAAACAGTCAGAAGTTATAATCAACTAAAAGCATGAAAAGAAATGGGACAGTGCAAACACTAAGCCAAATAAAGCAAGAAGTTTAAGTTTAGGATTTACCATGGCTTCCTCCTTATGTTTCACATGGTTAAAGTTCGGTTCATGCTGCACCACTTTGGCATTTGGGTGCGATTCCAAATCCAATTCCTTTGTAGTCTTAAAGTTTGAACCATACTGATCAATGAAGTCAAAAGTAGGAGGAGGAGAAGAAGAGGAAGGCGAAACGAATTCATCAACAACCAAATGAAAGTCTGGGATGATAGGAGTTGTCATAGGAGAAAAATAGGCCATAGGATGGATAAGAGAGGACAAACATGCAGAAGTTGAAGGTTTAGCAGGAGTAATAGAAACTAAAGCCTTAGAAGCAACACTAGAACCAGTAGGGTTAGAGCCATCAATCTCAACACACTGAAACTTGATAGGGGAAAAAGATGGAGAAGAACCAAACATATCCACGGTAGGACGCTTCTTACGATGAGCAGACGAAGAAGCATCAGCAAAGGAGACCGACATGTTTGAAGAGCTAGAGCATGTATGATAAACGTCCTTTTCCAATTCAGGGTCAGCATCATTCCGTCCACTAGGACACTCCATTAACTCATCTTCTTGATCCACCATAGAGTCAAAGAAGCGAACTTTACGAGAGAGATCCTCCTCCCCATGCCAGAAACGCTTATCAGACGAGAATTCAGAGACAACCGGAGATTTTTGTCATAGATATCATCGAAAGCACCATTGTGCCTAAGAGGACAATCCTTCATCCTATCACCAACTCTGAAGCAATCATCACAATTATTCCAGGGAAGATAAGGATAAGTCAACCACACTCGAGATCTAGGAGAGTATCCCATAGTGATAATGAAGTAGCGAGGAATAGGCCTTTCTATGTTGATAACATATTGGAGCCACACAATACTATCATAGCGCTTAGAGATTACACTTCCAAGCTTGCCTCCTATATGGTACAATACATCATCATTTTGCATGTAGGGTTCCAGATCCATAAAATCAACCCACATCATAACACTCTTAAGATCATTACAAGGCACTGAAATATTAGGATACCATTATGTCATCAAAACCGTATCTCCATAGATAACCCAATATCTGTTCATTAGAACCAACGTCTGATATCCTCATTCTCAAAGTTAACTTTGTAGTAATTCTCACAGATTCTTGACATCGTAAACTTAGTGGCTTTACCCCAGCGAAACTGCAGAGCTTTCTTAACATCCAGGAGGGTGTAATATCCTAGGGTAAAAAGACGAATAACAATACTATGCGTACCTTCAATCACTCAAGGGATTGATCTATGAAGATTGTAACCAGAAGGATGGGGGCCAAGGATAGAAGAGATACCCTTAATCGTCATTCTAGCAAAAGCTTGACGCATAGAGGAATCATAAGAGATAAGAAGTTACAGGAAACAAGGGAAGAAGGAAGTTTTGAGAGGAATTGAAAAGTTTTGAAAAGATAGTGAAAATGAAAAGAAATAATGGAGAGGGAAGTTAAGAGAGCAGAATAGACTCGGGAGAAGGGATAAAACCACCCCTCAGTACCACCGTAAAGAAGAGAGAGAACAAAAGAATAAAGAAGGGCGGAAGAATAAAAACCAAACATTAATAGAGAAAACTAAAGCACCGCAGACAACTCCAATCAGGAGTCAAGAATAAGACTGACTCAGCATCCAGACTTCTAAAAGGTGGAGCTTGTACTAAAGCATGAAATTAATGAGATGAGAAGGGATAGAGACCCAAAAAGCATACTTTCCAAGGTCAAAGGCTATAATATCCCCCAAAATCTAAAGGCAATCTACGCAACCCAAATAAACATCCGTCCCAATGACAAAGAGACACGACTCTGTCTTAAAGGTCAATATCAAACTAACGTGCAAAAGATAAAAAGCAGAAACTAAACTTAACTGTCGTTAAGAGAAGGAGAATAGCAGCGGCCACCGCCTACCTGAGTCAGGCATACACCGGATAAGAACATGGCAAGAAAACTACCAGAAACAGAGCACCCCAGAGCAGAGAAACAGAGAACCCCAAAGCAGAGAACAGAGAACCCCAATACGGGTAAAACCTGAAATATCTTAAGAAGACAATCACTAAAAGGATGAAAAGTCCTAAAGTAGTAACTGAGAATCTAATCTAAACAACATCGCAGAACCGGATTAAAAATCTAGGAAAGGAAAGAAGAAAAAAAAACCTATCTTAAAAAAAAAAAAAACCATTTTACAACATCAGACTAACTCAGCATCAGAAAAAGAAAAGAAGAAAGACCATGGCTAAACGACATGACTAAAGGACTGTTGCACTAAACCCCTAATAAATCCTGCTACCAAAGAGCAGAAAACACGCAACCCAGAAACTTGCTTCTAAAATCAATTGGTAGAAAGGAAAAGAAGGAAAGGAAAAGAAAATCAGATATTATAAAATTTCCAGAATAGTGATCAGTAATGGTTAAACTCCTCAACTATAATCAAACATAAGTAAAAGATGTGGGCATCACCTTGGTTCCGTACCAGCGAATCATAATCGGGAAACCATGAATGGAGCTTACTCCATGATCATGGTTACAACGACTATAAAAAGGGAGGAGAGAAGGCAGAGCATTTCCGATGATCAAATTCTTGATATATTGCTATGAAAAGTATGTCTATTTTCGTCATTTGGAACATAAATAATGGTTGCAGATGATATTTTTCAAACGCTATTTCATGATTTTTTAAATCTTCTTTACTTTTAAATTATGGTTTATCAAACGCTCAACTGTTTTTTTCAAAAAACACATCACAACAACGCACAACAGAAAAACACTTTTAAAAAACTCACATCAATACCAAACTAAGCCCAAGTCTACCTTCAAAACTCCACAAAAAGAGTTATCTTCCTTTCTTTTTAGACCTACAACCTCTCCCAAGATTCTCCAGTATCTCCTTAGAGTTAGGATTTCCATCCCAATGCAATCTATGAAGTTCCTTTTCCTTTGTTTTTTTGAATCCCTCTCAACTCTTTTCAAGACCTTGTCTTCATGAGACAATTTTTCCAAATTCCTCTCAAGCTCTTTATCTTCCAATTCGCCACTATCTTCCCCAAAGTCTTCTATTTGATATCTATTCTTAGAAAGATTCACAACACTAGACTCATTTCTTATATCTATGGGAAAGCAATTCTTTGTTTGGTACGGAAAATCGCCAAGCATAATGAAGGGATTATTTTTGGGAGGGAGCCTTTTTAGTATTCTTACCTTTAACTTTAATCAACTCACCTTGAGTTCCTTTCTCTGAATTATGTACCCCCTCTGACACTGCACCAGATCCGCTACCACTGGTTTTCTCAAATGTTTCACTACTCCAATATTCTTCTTAGAAGTTGTTCCTTCGCCCCCCATTAAAATTAAAGCATTATGGTTCTAAATTCATGTATCTAAGCCACCCATTACAGACTTGGTAACCTGAGAAACACTCACAGTTGGTTTCACTACCTTGTTTGACAGTGTTTCATCACTTCTTTTTGCAATGTTGTTGTCAATACCCAAACCACATGAGGTGCCCTCCACCGATGCAATCTGCAACCCCAACCTTAAACGTAGAAATAGAACCATGACTACTAGATTTATCTAGGTTCTTGTCGACATCTTCATTCAAGTCAGAATTATTTATCGCTTCAAGAGTATCTGACCCCTAAACCGTATCCTCACTAACCTTTCCTCCATTCGAAACTCCTTCGATTGTCTCCGCTGGAGGAATCCTAGCTTTCTTAGGAGTCCATTTGCATTTCTTTTTTCTTGTACAGTTCTTGTTAAAGTGCCCCAAAACCATACAAGTTGAACACTTAGGGGGCTTCCATTGGTATCGGGAAGCACCATTTCAAACTTACCATCAATTAACAAAGGGATACTTGTAGGATATTAAAATCAATATCAATCTCTATGTATATTCTGGCAAAAACAAGTCTAGTTTGATTAGCTGTGCAGTCATCTGCAAGAATTGGTTTGCCTAAGAAGCTAGAAATCAAACTTTGTTAGGACACATGTCCGGTTGAACCCACCGACGTTGCCTGGTATGTCAAGTTGGTTGTCAAAGTTAGTTAACCAAAACTCAATACTTGATTTAAGTCTACTGAAGTCAGTTTCAGACTAGGGTTAGATTAGGATGTTGAGACTCGGATCGAAGAACCTGAAGATTGAAAATGGAGAGACAACGTGGAATCTACGAGGACTTCTTTAAAGGTTTGTGCCATTTTGATTCGATGAATGTCTGTTACATATTCTATCATCCGAAATATAGTCGAGACTTTAGTATGACTATGGTGAAATTGAAAAAGAAAATACACGCCAAGATTTGATTTATCTTGATGATAATCTTGAGAGTTATGATCAAGTTCTACTTGATTCAACTTTAGATTTTGAGATTATATGATTGCTCCATTGAGGTAGTACAATCTAAGTTTTATTTAGATTATATGATTATAGATGGTGACAAATGAGAGAGGGACAAGATTGTCAAAACGCTCTCGAAACCATGCCTCCTTAAAGGCAGTTGCCTATTCAGGCTCATTTCTATAGCTCAGAATGCAACCCATTCCATGAGCCGAACAAACTCTCTATGAGCTCTCTCTTATAACTCCGGTGGGGAGGGTAATATCATAGAGCAGTACTAATGATCTCACCAACATATTAAACCCATTGATCAGCTCAGAGCCAGACCTCGCTTGATGGTACACGGTGAAGAATCAACAGAGACGTGTCCTCATGGATTTCCTCTTAAATACGACTCAACATACGAGTCTTGGTGCAAACCTCAGGAATATTGAAGCTCCAGGCCGGTCCAGAGCTCTCTGAGAAGCATACACCAGCCTAAATAGGCCTAAGCGGATCTAATCCCAAGTTCAGGAAGGTCTAGCATACCATGGATAAACACGCCATGACCTCAAGTGTGTTGTAGCATAAGCACTCACACCGCGACTAAGGCACAGGCTGCCCCAAAGTCGACCTTGGCCAGATGCCAAAGCCATAAACGCCACATGGCATGGCACCACAAACCATAAGCCACCATGGATTCACAAAAATCAGCCTTGGCCAAGAGGCCAAGGCCATGGCGTAAAACGCCACAAACCTACTTGGCCTTGGCCAAAGGCCAAGACCATAACAAAGAACATAGCTGGCCATAGGCCAAGGCCGTGGCGCCATACTTCATGGCGCCACAACAAATAGGCCTTGGCCAAAGGCCAAGACCGTGGCACCATAATCCATGGAGCCACAACAAGAGGGCCTTGGCCAAAGGCCAAGGCCGTGGCGCCACCATAAATAGCGCCAAAGACGCGTTCCAAACTGACCTTGGCCAAAGGCCAAGGCCGTGGCGCCATGAGCCATGGCGCCACCATAACTAGCGCCAAAGCGCAGTCAAGCACTTATGGCCTTGGCCAAAGATCAAGGCCACTCCCATACTTGTCTCCAAGAGACACTACATCATGTTGGTCACGACAATCAGTCGTACAACCCTACTATACTCAACTCAACTACGCAATATCCGCGTATCACTCACTCGAGATATCAAAACGTCACACGGGGGGATAAATTTAGGGGTATTGGTCTGGCGGTCTACGACAGTTGAAAGAAACTGATGGAGATGATGGACAGTTACGAGAAGATGGCGCGAGTGGGCATGTTCCATACAACTCAGGCAGTTACGGAAACCAACGCATGTCCTCCACTCCTCCACTCTTCCACGACATCCACCTTCTCTGTCGAGAGATCAGGGTGAGTTCAAACTTTAAATAGAGGCTTCCTCTATCTTCCAAGGCAGAATATCTGTCCAAGAACGTTCAGAACACACAGAAACAACCAAGAGCCTCAGAGAAAACACCTGAGAATCGAAATACGTTCTAGCCTTGGAGATTTCCAGTCGACTTCACGACGGGAATCTTGAACTCTTACACCCAAAACACATCCTCAACCTGATCTCAAGTTTCTTCGCTGTTTCCCTCCCTATACCAACCTTTATCCTCTCTGTGACCGAAGCAAGACGGGAACGACCATCCTTGGTTTAGGATTGTCTTGTTCGACTTTGATCTCCGAGCACTACGAAAGTACCCAGAGACGGTACATTTTTTTTCCAGGTAAAAACAGTTGGCGACCACAGTGGGAGATCATTCTCTCGGTTCCAGAGAAACTTGCTCAAAGATGGTTGAACTTAGGTCGGGATCAGATACCAAAAACCCCAACTCTTTAACGGACGATGTTGTAGCCTCCAACGCAGCGCCTACCAACCCACCTGCATCCAGCAATACGCCCAACGTACCTGTTACCCCAGATAATCCCTCTTCAACACCTATCATCTCAGCTATCCCCATCACCCCAATTACTTCTGGTGCTCCGAATCACACCGCTAGCAAGAACCCTCCTTCCAAGCTAAAGCCAACACTACCACTAAAAAAGGAAAAGGAGTATCAGGAGCATTAACCATGGAGGAATTAGCCAGACGACAAGACGCCCTCGCAGAAAGTCAAGTCAAGATGTTCGACACTCAGAAAGGAATCCTGGATTGTCTCAAGACTTTAACCTCGAAGCTGTCAAATTCACCAGCCAAGGAGACCCCTGAAGCCGCTACCACAGGTGCTCGCTCGACGGTTATCCACATCCGGGATGACGAAGTGCCTTCCCTCCCAGAAGATTCTCGACCGAGAGGAGAACAACCATCCCGCTATGTCACGGCAGACGACTTGGAAAAAATGCTACGAAACCGGGAAAAAGATGTGACGTCACCCATCCACCAGCACCAACCACCGTACCCGCACGAATTCCAGAGGATTGCCCTCCCCAAAGGCTACATGTCGCCCATGTTCTCCTTGTATGACGGGACGGGGAATGCACGCGAACACATCTCACGATTCCTAGAGTCTCTAGGGGAACACGAGTACAACCATGTCTTGAGGCTCAAAGAATTCTCGAAGTCTCTTACTGGGAGAGCTTACACCTGGTACAACAATCTTGCTCCGAATATCATTGGGACCTGGGGCGAGATGGTGAACGCATTCTACCGCAAGTACTTCTTCGTATCTGAACAGATAACGCTATCCGACCTCGGCAGGATGTTCCAGAGGCCTAGCGAACACCCGAACGACTACGTCAAGAGATTCAGAATTCAAGCCCTTGATTGCCACGATCCGAATGTCACGGAACAACAGTTAGTGGAACTTTGCATCAACAGGATGATCCCTGTTTATCAGGCCCTCTTGGAGAACCTCCGCTTCCAGACCTTCTCTGAACTCCATGAAGCTGCGAAGAGGTCTGCCACCACTGCACCCGCTCTGCTGGAAAGAGCTAAACCCCTCAGGAGCGAGGAGACTCGTGCCACTCGTGGCGACAGGAGACTGATTAACAAACAGTATAACAATAACTTACCATCCATGGGCGCCGTCAGCGAAGGAGGGAAGAGAAAGGGGATCGCCACAGAGGTAACGCATCCAAAACGCGCTAATTCAACTCCGGAAACCCCAAACAAGAACACGAACCAAGGAGGGCAACAACAACCGGAGACGCGGAGGCAGAAAACCAGATCAGAAGTACCAGACTACCCGTTCCCCATGGAGGAGGTACTAGAGCTGCTAGACACTTGGATCCAGGACGGGGTAATCGCACTCCCTACACCTCAACGCCCTCCTACAGCTGAAGAGGTCGCAAGCCCAAGGTATTGTCGTTACCACCAAGTTACTACTCACTCTACCAGGGACTGCTTCACCCTTAAGCGGATTTTCCAAGCCAAGGTGGAGTCCGGAGAACTACACCTAGGGAACGAAGGAGTATATCAAAATCCTCTACCTGTTCGAGCATTCATGTTACCGGAACAACCAGTGAATGAGAGAGTAGAGGAGATAATGTACCAGCTATGTGAGACCCTCTGTCTCTCGAAGCCACAGTAGAAAGACATGTTCACAACGCTTAACATGGTGGTAGCGGGGAAACGCCTACCTTTCAAAGAAGTCAACGACCGGACGATGCCCAAACAGGAGCCACAAGCAGGAGTGCAAGGCTGGGGACTCCTCACAACCACCCGCGTGTCTGACGCTGAATTCTCAAAGACGCTCATCGATCCAGGATCCCCAGTGAACATCATCTCAGTTAAGACTCTCAGAGCCGCCAACATCCCGCGGAGCAAAGCCGTTTGTGCCCCGACCATCATCAAAGGACCTGACGGAGCCGAAGTGCGGACTTACGGGTGGATCGATCTCCCCGTCGAAATCGCCACGATTCCAACCATAGCGGAATTCCACATTGTTAAGGGGGTAGTTGAGAGCGACATGGTGCTGGGACGCCCATGGATCTACAACAACCAGGAGGCACTTCCCCTGGAATTCATAAAGCGGTTTGCGCAAAAGAGCGAGACAGTAACCACGCCCACAAAGTCCACGAAGGGCGATGAGAGCCCCCTCAACCAAGAAGGTACTTCGTCCACCTCTCTCGTATCTGATAACCCACATTCACCGAGTCACTGGGGACTCGCCACGAGGAAAACTACTCGAGGGGAAAACCCAGGAAAACCCGCAATAGACATCGGCACAGCTATTAGAATCTTCATCAAAGCTCTTCAGGAATCTGGAGTTGTACGTGACAAGCTACGCAACGACAAGATCCGAGGAGGAGACGAGCTCATCCCCTGTAACATACCACCCGAGGCCCTAGAGATCATTCCGGATTTCGGAGAATACGTGGAACTGTTCAACCTCAAGCAAGAGATAGGGGAGGACACAGTCACATATATGGAAAGGTTTGGCAAGAGAGTGAAGGAACTCTTTCCTGGTCGTGGTTCAACCCATACCATATCAGCTATGGGATCGAATTCGGTCTAACAAGGTCTTCACCAAAACCCTAAGGGAGGACGACACTAAGCCTCCTGTTTATTGTATTTTCATTCCTCCAAAGCAGCGCGTCATAGCGTGCAGTAGATAGGATTTCCATTTCAGCAGAATTAATTAAGAAAAGTATTTTATTTCAATATCCCTCAGAAAACATGACCCAATCCAATCAATAGAAAATACCTACATCCCACTCAACATTCGGGAAAGAACCCTATATAAAAAAAAAAAAAAAACACACCTAGTCGAGAATATCACTCCAGACCCCACTAGGTCCACCTTTGCAAGATAGCCTTAGCCGTTCCAGCTCCTCCTCCTCTCTCTGCAACTCGGCCTTCAACTCTGCTACCTTTTTCTCTTTCCCCTGGAGGATCTCCAGGGACCCCTGAGCCTTAGCCCTTTCGAACCTATCCCGCAGCCAAGCCACATTGAAACCCTTAGACTCAGCTGCAGCTATAGAATCCTCCCAATCTTGGACATCAAGCGGGTCTGCGGAGTCAATGGATTGAGCAGCCATCTTGGACACCCTCGACAACAGAACGCCGACTAGCGACTCAGAGAGCAACCTCCGCTCCCTCTCATGGGCAATATGGCCGAACTTCATCCAAATATGAGTGTATAGCGCCTGATACCTACTCGCTACTGGGAAGTTCCCCACCAAGACGTACCCAGAACGAACTCGACTAACAGACGAAGGAAAAACAATCCCAGCACCAGGATAGAGAGGCCCCACGTCCGTACCACCGTCAGTTGCCTCCGTGTCGCCCGAAACGACTTCGTCAGTGACCTTGGGAAGACTGGTATCCACATCATCTTCCGACGTCCGTTCATCGAGAGCTTCGGAGGAAGTCGTGTCACCTTTCAAGTCGTCCCCGCTCTCCAATGTTTTCACGTTCTCCGAGATAGCATCAACACGACCCTCGTCCCCCTGTTCCTGTAGAAACGGGATTATAGTTAGATGATACTGATGATGCGAAAGTGGGCCGGAAACAAAAAAAAAGACCAACAAACTAGAACAAACTTCACCTGGGTAAGCGTGCGGTCATGAGCGCCGATAAGAAGGAGAGAAGAAGTCTCAAGACTCGGACCAATCGGCTCGTCTACCCCCTTCGTCGCCCCCACATCAACAACCGGGGACTCCGTGGTGCCATCACACCCCTCCGGTACCGAACCCTACCGAAACAACGGAAGAAGATTAACCAAGGAAGGGTAGATATATATCTGTATGAGACAAGGGGCTTCCCCGAAATAAGAACTACTTACTCGAAATGGGAAGGAACACGAACTCGCCACAAGGGAAGGAGCAATGAAACAACCCTCAGGTAATTCCATCCTGTTGCATTTAATCTTCTTCTTAGGTTGAATCAATGGAGGAGGCGCCATCTGCCACCAGGAGAAGGAATCTTGTTAATCTAGGCAGGACAAGCAAAGCATATACATAAGCATTCGGAAAGGAGACTACCTGAGGCGTTAGAGTGAAAGTATGCCTATCATTCGCATTCAACTTCTTCACAAAATTGCCCAGAACCGTCAACGTATAATCCCAGAAGAGGTTGTATTCGGGAGTGACCTTTGCTAACCTACCGGCCACCAAGAAGACAACTTTCCTCCCCGGATCCTGGGTAGGATCTAAGTACGTGCGCAGGTCGTCCCCAGGTGGAGAGAGAGAACGTTCAAAGGGCACGTCCTGATCAAATCCCATAAACCGAGCCGCTCTATCAATGTTATACGTCTGCCTCACCAGTCTTCCCTGATAGAAGCCGAAGATGAAGCCGGAAACGCTGCTACACATGAACACCTGTTGCCCGTAGTGATCAAAGTTATCGAGACCCCGAGACCCGGAGCGCAAAACGACTTCGTCATCCTCAGTTGCGATTTCGAATTGAAAGACTCTATCATCATAGACCTTACACCACGGACGGAAACAGACACACTCATCTCTGTCTAGAAAATCTATCAACCTTGCTGAGTCCTTGGGATGCTTGTCGCTCCACCACATAATCCTGGCGTACTCCGATGAATCCAAGGGAAGACCCCCTTGCGGAGCATAATGCACGTAGTGTTCCCACAAGAAAGCCTGGAGAAAGGAGATTGACGAACGATGAAACGCGACCCGTGGAGGAACCAGACATATTCTCAGCCAAAACACTTAGATGTGCATACTGGGACCCGAGGAACAGACTCCCAATTGGTAAAGGCATTCCTCGCGCCAGCCAAACCGCGTAGGAAACAACGGAAGGCTTCAGTGTCCTGATAGGATCGTCCTCAAATATATCTCGCGACAACCAGAGCGTGAGGAATGCAGCTATGATCTTGGTGTTGCTGAGAGCGTCAACCCTACCTCCAGATGAATACCAATGACGAATCCACCTTGTGTAATTCTCGTCGGCGGAAGCATTGGGTAAATAAAGTTGACTAATCTTCGCCTTTATTTCATCAATCAAAGCGTCGCGAAGGACCCCAGGTTGATCCCGCGGGAGGCTCCCGAGTACCGGAAGATGATAAAGGGACGATACCGCCTCCAAAGAAATGGTAATTGTGGATGACCCAAGTCTATTAATACCCAATGGGCTTGATACATACT